>PVKA01003327.1:22043-59612 GCA_004027165.1 Ctenomys sociabilis | reverse complement strand
GCAGTTCATTAGGGAAGGGAAGGGATGATAAGAGCAATAAACTGTGCTTCCTACCCTCTGCACTTTTTCTTATCACTGGGCTACAGATGAGCACAGGTTTCTTAGGTCTTATGAATGTGATTTTGTGTATGAATAGTTACCCAAATTAGTGTTTCTGTAAAGGATGTCTAGATGCTCCACCATCTTGTTTCCTCCTCTTACTCTACTTCAGCAGCTTGTATCAACTGTCCCAACTGCTCTGTCCCAGGATCTGAGTACTTGGAACTATCTTTGATCCTCCCTGCCAGTCTCTGAAATCCAGTCACTAAACCTTGTCCTTCTGTTGTTTGCACTCTTTCTGGTCACCCTGTCCTGCTTTCACTTCCTAACTAGCATTGACATTGTTAAACTTTTCTCAGGTAAAATTAAAAAATCAATATAAAAGACTATCTGAAAAATATTAAATTCTTTTTTTTTTCCTTTTTGGTAGAACTGGGGATTGAACTCAGACCCTTGCTCTTGCTAAGGAAGAGCTCCACTGAGCCATCTCCCCAACCCCTAAAAAAATATTAAGTTCTTTAAAAACAGAAACTGAATTGGTCACGCTTTATTTTACTTATGTTTCACATAAAACTCTTGAGTTTATAAAATTACTCTAAATTTGAATTCAACAGATATAAGACACCAATTATTACCATTACGCCACCGGTTGAGTTCGTTCTCAAGCCACTGAATGGTGTTCCGCAGGGTCTTATTTTTTTCTTTCTCTTTTTCATACTTCTTTTTCCACTGTTCTGCTGTTAACTCCACATTGACACAAACTGTATTCTTAATTGTTTTGGCTCTAAGAGGTAATTGAAGAGGGGGAAGATGTCTAGTTATCATGTAGTTCTTAGACTGCATACTTAAGAGCTGTAAATGTATAATGTTTACTCACAACTCAACTAAATTTGATTTATAAGCCAACTAAATGAGCTGGTTTCCCCAATATGTTAGCAGTCTTTTAAAAAACCCACTAGAGGAGGAAAAAAAGGAGACATATTTTTTCAATTTGTATATAATATTGAACTAAGAAAAGTCAAAGATAGTATCATTACTGATTTTTTTGTTAGTGTGCTAAAAGCTTCTTACATAAATTTAATTAAAATAAATATTTGACTTTCATGTGTATGAAAACTTACCTCAAACCTAAGTGGCCTAAATATAGATCTAATCTGTATTATTTGTGTTTCTAATTCAAAAGCGTCCAGCATACTAATAAACACGAACTGATTTGAACAGTAGCTACCCGGTGTCAATAAACTTAATAAATCAAAACATAAATGTAATAAATTTAGTAATTCTGAAAACAAACCTTTGACCAAATAAGAGTGTAGATTTTGTTTCAGACTCATTATATGATGATGGAGAGCAGCAAATTACAATAGTGGTTCTACAGTTACCACCAAGTGAGTCTTGAAGAATTCTTGTCATTTTACTATCTCGATATGGAACATATGTCTACGTATAAAAACAGAAAACATGTTAATCAATGAGTTTCTATATCATAAAATAAACTAATATAAATAATACAAGGTTATCTCACTTATTTTAGCTGCTGAAGATGTCAACTAGAATATAAATAAATCTCTTAACAAAACCGAAAACAAAGACATGATACTCACACTACCCTCAGCCAAAGCAGAGATGACATTTCCAAGAGCAGAAAGTGACTTGTTGATGTTCTTGGCTTCATCCAGCACAGCACCTTCAGCTCCCGTTTTACTAACCTATACATAAGATTCCAAAATAAAGATGCAAAATTAGGTGTCAGGTGATTTTCCTTGAATGTCCTAAGATATTTGTAGAGGTCGTCAACCACCAGAGAGAGAACAACAAAAGCTTCATGATGTTATGCTCAAGCATTTATTCTCAGGTACTAACGTTCTGAGGAAGACTCTACCAAGAAGTTGGTCAAGCAACCAGTTGAATGAAAATATGACTAAAGAAATATCAAATCTTGTATCTAGTTCCTGCTCCTGAAAATAATCAACCTCTATGAAGTTTGTAGTTCTTTAATTGGTTAATCCTTTGTTAGACTGAAAAGGAAAAAAACTAAAATTTGCTAAAGTGTAATGCTGATACTAATTTAAAACTATAAAAGTGCTTCCTTGGCAAGCGTGAGGGCCTGAGTTCAGTCCCTGGTTCTGTAAATAAATAAACAAATAAATACTGTATTTTCCAAAGAGTAAACCTGCTTTGAAAAAATGTAAAATGTCTACCTATGTCATAGATAAGTTAGAATAAGAAATACTGGCTAAAAAAATGTTCCGCAGAATGGTTTCATCATGAAAGATGTGTATAAGACTTCTGCGTGCCAGTAGGAAGGCAAGGCAGGATTGCTACAAATTTGAAACCAGCCTGAACTATACGTTGAATTCAAAGCTGGTCTATATAGTGAGACTCTCCAAAAACAAACAACAACAAAAAAGAGCAAGAAAGAGAGAATGAGGGACATCATTCCAAGTACAAGGAAGTATCTGAAGAGAATAGCCACAATGGTCATGGAGATTCATATTAAATCATTTAAACTTTTTCAAAAATAAGTACACCTGACAGTATCTATAGATTCATCCAATAAAGGATGGAAAACATTCAGGAAAAAGACTGCATCTGTACTAAATATGTACAGACTTCCTTCTTGTCATTATTGCCTAAACAAGAAAATAAAACATCTATTTATATAGCATTTGTGTTGTGCTAGGTGTAAGTATATAACTAAGAGATGACATTTGTGTTGTGCTAGGTCTAAGTATATAACTAAGAGATGATTTAAAATATATAGGAGGATATGCCTAAGTTAAATATAGATACCATGTCATTTTACCCATGGGACTTGAGTAGCCAAAGATTTCAGTACTCGAGCAAGGAGGCAGGGTGAAGATAATACCCCAAGGGTACTAAAGAGAAACTACACAGCCAAATGAGAAAGAACTAAGGTACTTAATAGTTTTGATCATCAGTATGTGTAAAGCAGATATCAAAAACTAGAAAAGAATTAAAGATATTTATGATATTCGCTGAACAAGTTACTCTCAGGAGTAAGTCAAAGGCAGCACGTACTTGTTGAACAGAACAGTATGGTCAATGACAGTAATACAGAACACATAAATCCATTTATAGAATCATAAAGCATTGGTACCAAGTTATAATTCTCTAATTACCAAATCAAATTTTCCAAGTTTTTAAGATACAAAAAAGATAGAGTTTAAAAGCATGCCTAAGTATTTACCAAATATATACTTACCTTTTCACTACCAGCTAAATCAACCAGATAAAGTTTTCCACTCAGCTTTTGTTCTGTTTGTGTGTTTTCTTGTTTTACGTTAATCAGAAATATACTGTGACTTCTAGAGCTATGTTCATTCATATCTGCAATGATATTACACAATTGTAAGCATGGTTTTTCCCTCACAACTTCACTATAGCATTGTTTTATATAAGTAAATTCTTGTAATTAGTCAGATAAGAAAACCTAGTTATTTTCATCTTCTCTAGGATATGACTGATAGGGGTCCTACCTAATGTTAACATACTACTTACTTGTAACTGCTACATGTCTGTTAGATTTTCCTTCATCTATGGTATCCATAACTTCATCTGGACTACATACAAAACGTTCGGTGCACCCCTGTGAAATAATTTTAAGTTTATAAACATTCTTTTAAAAATTACAAACCTTTCCACCAAATAATCATTCTGTCACATTATATGTACCTTTACATAGGGAACTCGGTTTTTGTCTTCATGAACTGAAAGGTTGGTCTTTGAAACTGAAGAAGAAAAATAAATAGTATGAGCAAACGCTAAACTCTTAGTAACACTGGCTATAAAAAAATATAATCGGCAAGTTTCCTCTAGCAGCTAAATAATATTCAACTTTTAAAAGATACAAAAATATCTGTTATTAAAGCAAGAACTTGTATACAGATTTAAATAGAAACCAATGAAGCAACATAGAATTTTAGATACACTCCAATTTCTTCTTTTCTTTTAGAGACAGGGTTTCACAATGTAGTACAGGCTGGCTTTGAACTCACTTTATAGCACAGGCTGGCCTCAAACTTCCACTGACCCAAATGCCTCAGCAGTCTGAGTGCTGGGATTACAGGAGTGTGCCAGCATGCATGGCCATATTTTATAAATAAGAACATCAACATATACCATCCTATTATTTAGTGGCTTGCCCTAAGACAATATATCTAATTGGAACATGGGCTTAGTTAGGTTCTCTAAATTCTAACGTACCAACGCTCTAATTATTATGTATCAAAAGACAGGCAAACTCCTATGGGAAAACATCTGAAGCCATAGGCATGGGCACAAACTTCCTGCTTGAAACTCCAATAGCATAGTAAATAACAAGAATTAACAAATGGGACATCAAATTCAAGTTTCTTACAAACTAAGCTTGGTGGTACATGCCTGTAATCCCAGCACTCAGGAGGCTCAGGCAGGACTGCTGCAAGTTCGAGGCCAGCCTGGGCTACAGTGAGTTTAGAGCTAGCCTGAACTACACAGCAGAATCCTGTCTCAGATTTAAAAAAAAAAAAAAAGCTTCCTATAGCAAAGGAAAAGTCAACAAAGAAAACTTTTGCCAGCTACTCTTTCAAAAAAAGAACAGTAACTAGAATATATAAAAAATTAAAAAAACATTAAAACCAAAAAGTCAACAAATGGGCAAACTGAACAGATACTTCTCAACAGAAAAACAAATGGCTAAGAAAAATATAAAAAAATGTTTTACATCTTTAGCCACTAGGAAAATAAATATAAATCAAAACTACATTCTTATCCCAGATAGGATGGCTATCAAAAATACAAAAATAACAATAAAATGCTAGTGAAGATACAGGGGAAAGAATTCTTCCACAATGCTGGTAGGAACTTGTCCACACTGCAGTACAATCACTATAGAAATCAGTATGGAGTAATCATAGATTTTAGTATTCCCAGTGTACTAAAAGTAGATACCATTTGATCCAGCAATAGTACTCTTAAGAATATTCTTTAAAGAATGAAAGATAGTACTACCTAGCTGTACCTGCACACCCAGTCATTGTGGCACAGTCATAAAGCTAAGCTGTGGAAACAGGCTAGATACCCATCAACAGACAAATGGATATATGTGGTATATGCACAATGGAAAACTCCATAGCCATAACGAACAAAATCATACCACTTTCAGGAAAATAGATGGAATTAAGAGACCACCATGTCAAACAAAATAAACCAGACTCAAAGTTAAATATGATGTGTTTTCTCTAAGGAAGAGGAGGAAAAAAAGAACTGAAAGGAAAGTAGAATTTCAACCAGAAATAAAAAAAAGGGATAGTGAAATAAGAGATGGGAAGGACAATGAAAGGTGAAAATCAATATGTTGTATGTATACCAATACAATAAAATGAAATCAACTATTCTGTACTGCTAATACCAATAAAGGCATAGAACAAAAATTTCAGAAGACTGAAAAGGGGGCCAGGGAGATGGCTCAGTGGAATAAACGTTTCCCTGGCAAGTGCAAGGGCCTGAGTTCAATCCCCGGTTCCACAAAAAAAAAAAGACTGAAAAGCTTATCTCATCACCTATGTCAATTTCATATATATATATATATATATATATATATATATATATATATATATATATATATATATATATATATATATATATATATATTACTGAAGAAAAAAAAAAAGGTCTCCTGAGTCTGGGAGATAGCTCAGCACTCTAAGCCTGGTAAGCACAAGGATTTGGATTTAATCCCCAGTACCAAATGCTGTGCTGGCCCCTGAAACTGGGCATGGTGGCGCATGTTTGTAATCCCAGCTCTGGAGAGGCATATTCAGCAGGATCACTATAAGTAAGACCCTATACCACATAGATACATAAATATATATATATTTTTTTAATTTCACATCTACTACTAAAAAGGCAACAGATACCATTTAAAAAAGATCAAAGATTTAAAAAAAGAAAAAAGATCAAAGATTGCCAGATGTGGTGACACAGGCCTATAATCCCATCACTTGGAAGGCTGATGTAAGTTTGAGGCTAGCCTAGGCTACATAGTAAGAACTCAAAATAACAAAACAAAACAAAATCTTCAAAGAATAAGGTTTATTAACTTACCATCTAATAGGTCCCTTATCTTATCCAAATATATTTCAAAATATGAAACCTAAAGAACAAAAACAGAAAATTAACTCATTGAAATTATAAAATGGTATTATAATATTTAATGAAGTCTGAGTGCAAGTTACTATCTAGACCAGTGATGGTGAACCTTTTAGAGCTTTCAATGATAGAAATAGACTGCTACAGCATGCATGCCATAGGTTTGCCCCCATTGGTCTAGACTGTAAGGAAATAAATAAATTACAGATACATCAGGCATAGTTCACATTTTATCGGGAAGACACAAATTAGCTAAACTGTTTAAGTAACTACAACTAACAATTTCCATTTTGTATCTTATTCCAAAATAAATCACTTAACAGTAATAGTTTTTATTACACCAAACTTTTATAAGGAAAGCAGCTAAGGATAAATTTCAATACAGTAAGTTTCCAAATTAACACATTCAAGTTGCGACCTTTCAGATATGAACAGACCTAGATTTGAATACATTACAGAAGCAAGGTGTCTATGACTCACTTTTTTGGACTGTAATTACAAATGTACCTAACCCTGGACAGTTCTCCCAGAATAGAAATCATTTGTAAGCTAGGGCTTTACAGTAACTTATTTAAAGCTGTCTAATAGCAGATAAACAATCAAGGCTACTAACCCTAAAGATCTTTCAATTGTAATCTGTCCATAAAATAATTATTTTATTTTTTATTTTCTGTACAGAGTTTATAGGGTCTCACTACACAGATCCAACTTGTAGTGATCCTGTTTTCAGCCTCCTAAGCAGTGGGATTACAGCACGTCACAATGCCAAGCTAGGGATTGAACCCCAGTCCCTGTGTCTTTGTATATAAATAGCATTACTATATTTTAGGAAAAAAATTATTAAGTGTAAAACAAAATATAATCTTTCCCCAACAAATTTACCTTAATATGAAATTCCAAATTTTCATCCATGGAGTAAATATAATTAAAAATATCTTGCACAATTCTTGGGATAATTCCCATGCCTTCTGGATCATGAAGTTTACCCTATACAGAAAAAATAAAAACAAGAGTTCTTGTATCCTAAAATATGAACTAAAAATAGGACAGAAATTATTATTAGTGAAATTATCTCTACAAATACCTAAAATAACCCAATTCAAGCATTATCCCCTAAAAAGGTACATCAACATTATTTACAAACTTATCTTAGCTCTTCTTGACTAGGTTTGTATTATCCTTGTTTGTAAAATGAACATATCTGAAAAGGTTTTAGTTTCTTCCCATATATAGGTGTATTGTTCCTTGCAACGTCTAATTAAATTCATAGAAACACTAGTAACGTTTTAACTCTCTTTTTCTTTTTTTTTTTTTTTTGCAGAACCAGGGATTGAACTCAGACCCTTGCACTTGCCAGGGAAGCACTTATTCTACTTATCTCCCCAGCCCTAATTCTCTATTTCTTAATAAAAATGAGCCGCAGACAATTCACCAAAATGTTCATATTCTATACAGAAACTCAGATAAATGATAAAAGCCCTGTAGTAGTGGCTGTTTTTTGGATGCAAAGTTAGAACAGGCCACCTCTATTATTAATAGCAGCACTTATAATTGTGCAACACTCTTACCAGAGAAGTGTGGTAGGTATTCCAAGGGAGGAGGGACCATGGAATGGAGAAAAAAAAAAAAAAAAATCACCCTGAATAGAACACACAAGACATAAGAACCCAAAGTTTCCTGCATAATAGGAAGACAAAAACACCTTATTCTAAAATGTTTATTATTTTGTGGTTATACTAATCAATAACCACGCTACATTATATGTATGAGAATTCAGGTGCTTAACCATAGCAGAATATTGTTTCTAATATTGAAAGTGTTGTCCAGATTGCAACTACATCCAACAAAAGATTATAAAAATGTTACCTCCATTGTGTGTGTCTTCCCAGAGGATGTTTGTCCATATGCAAATATTGTTCCATTGTATCCTTCAAGTACATCTATAAGAAATTAAGAGTGGTGTTTTTCTTTAAAAAGATTCATTAAGTTACTTAAGAATTTTCTAGGAAAATGTGGTACTTAACCCTGGTGAAGTTAAACCTTAGTGAGGTTAAATCACTCTAAAAAATTTCACAAACACAACTCTCTTTGTAACCCATGAATTCTGGATTTTGCATATTAAAATTTTTGTGGGAAGGATAATGAGAAAGATGGTGAAAAAGTTATAATTTTCTCTCCAAAATATGTAAGTCCATCAAAATAAAAGTTTAGAACAGAAATGACATATAAAGACATTAAAAAATAGAAATAACATATTTAATAGTAATTCTTAGTGATGATCTATGTAAGCAATCCTAGAGATTGCTTCCCAACGCCAATTAAAAAATATTGCTTACACCAACCATCTATCAATGTACATCTCAAATGCATTATGTAAGTGTTCCACAAACTATGTAACCTAAAAGAAAAATGTTTAATATACAAATATAAATTAATTTTTAGAAACAGGACTAATAGGTGGCTAACTAATGGCTAAACATTATAAACCCACTTCCTCCTTGTCCCACTTACACAAGGCATAACAAAGTACTACCTTAAAATAGGTTATCAGAACATTCCCATGAAATTGCAAGAAAATAATCTTTCCTAGTTCTTGGTGTATTCTTTTAAGTTCTGCCAAAACACTTAACAATCATCCTTTGTTATGTGGAAGAAAATAAAAGAGTATGAGTGAACAAGATGAACTTTTGGTTTTCTCGGGATTCTGGCTTTTAAAGATTCATTCATTCATTCATTCATTCATTCATTCATTCATTCATTCATTCAATCATTTGGTACAGTCTTACTATGTAGCTCAGACTTGCAGCGATCCTTCTGTCTCAGCTTCCCCAGCACTGGGATTACAGGCATGCACCACAATGCCAGGTTTTAGTGGCAGGCTTGGTGCACCAGGGTTCTAGGGCCAGCACAGCTTGTGTACCTGGGATTGAACCCAGGTCCTTGCTTGTGAGGCAGGCCCTTATATTGCCAAGCTATCTCCCCAGCCCTTGTTTTCTGTTTTTATAACAAGACAAGTACTATGAAATTAAGACAAGCCTTGCCACTAACAGCAGAGTGTTAACAGCAGAAGTAAAGTAGTTCTATGACTGGTTATTTTAAAAAGGAAAAGCAAAAAGAAAATCTCAACAGTGAGCATATCTAACTGGATAATATACTTCCTACAGAAATACTTACTGAGAAAAAGAAGACATTACTTACTTCCCTGGAAACACTTTATAAGACTCCAAAAGTTTAGTTTTCCTTCAAAAATTATTTTATTTCATTTTACTGTCTGTCTTCT
This sequence comes from Ctenomys sociabilis, assembly GCA_004027165.1. Taxonomy (NCBI): domain Eukaryota; kingdom Metazoa; phylum Chordata; class Mammalia; order Rodentia; family Ctenomyidae; genus Ctenomys; species Ctenomys sociabilis. The sequence goes on along the minus strand of PVKA01003327.1, from coordinate 50,140 downwards.
TTTCCTGTCATTTTGAGACAGAGTTTTGTTATAAAGCTCAGTTCAAGTTGTCCTTAAGCTGGTAGCCATCCTGCCTCAGCCTCTGGAGTGCTGAAGAATCTTACTTTTAAGAGGCAAAATCATTTCATGAAGAGGTTACAACAGATGGGATTGCAACACCTTTGCCAGCAATTCTGAAGAAATCATCCAGGAGAAAAAAAATACTAGACCCATTCTGATTCACTTAAAATCATTCTCAATAGATCTATGTTACTTTCTGCTCAATATACTTTAATCAATCATTAAAACTGAAGCATCCATGGGGGAAAAAGTTATATCACATACAGGTACAAATTCTCAATGATGAGTGTGATCATGATGCTTATCTAAAATATACCTACGAAATCTTATGTAAAAAAACACATAAAAAAACAAAAGCACAAATTCTTGTTAGATCTTCAAGAAATACCGGGTTGGACAGAGCTCAGCAGACTAAGCACCTGCTTTGGCAAGCACAGGGACCAGGGTTTGATCCCCAGTCCCACGCACCAGCCCCAGCCCTGCCCCTGGGGCGCGCTGAGCCAGCTACCGAGTTGGGGTATGGTGGCACATGCCTGTAATCCTAGTGCTTGGGAGGCTGAAAACTGGAGGTTCACTACAAGTCCAAGCTGTGCAGTGAGATCCTGTACCAAATATATAAAATGAAAAAAAAAAAAAAATTTAAAGAGATCCTAACACAGTATAATTACCTTGCTATTACCATAGTAAATTTGTTAGAATCATTTGCAGGGCTGGAGATATATAGCTCAGTGCATAAGCACCTTCCTTGCAAATATGCAAGGTCCTGAGTTTGATCCCCAGTACCACAAAAAAAAGAGAAAAAAAGAATCATTTACACTTAGTGAAACTATATAGTGCGGGGAGGACTAAAAGGCCAGTAAATGCTTCCATATAACATGTGAAACTTCAAGAAAAACTGAAAGTTTCACATGATTAAAAAGATTATGGCATATGCAACACTGAAATATTTCCCAAGTACCTACTGTACAGGATCTAGGCCCTGCTTCATGTGGAGATACAACTGACAAAGTGATTTCTAGACACCCAAGTATCACTGAAGTAATATCATTTTATCAATTAGAAACAAAGTGGTTCTAGGACCCCTAACAGGTCTCAAGATCCACAGATCCTCAGTATGTTACATAAAATGGGAGTTTTTATATATAACTTTTATCTATTCACATCCACCCATAAATTACCTTTAGATTATTTGTAATGCCTATCACAATACAAGTAATATAAATACTGGTGTATTGCTTAGGGAATAATGAGAAAAAACAGGTCTAAATGCTTAGTACACACAACCTTTTTTCTTCAGTTTTCTTGTTATTGCAGTGCTGGGGACTGAACCCAGGGTCCTCACACTGAAGGACATCTGTAACCCCTTTTCCCCCTCCCCCTTTTGAGAAGGTATCACTGAATTACATTTTTGGTATTTTACATTTTTCCTTTTAGGTAAAACCTACATATAAAGAAACATAGCTATCTTAGATATGTATCTTTTTAAACATACAAATAATATGTGCTTGAAAACCCTAGACAATACAGATTTGTGAACAGTTAAAATCAAATCTAACAGTTTCACATGATTCAAACTCAAGTCATACTACAAATATGTGCTACTTCCCATCCATGCAATACACTCTTCCACATGGGCATAGAACCTTAAAGCCAGGGCTCACCATTGATCGGAAGACCCCTCTCCCTGCTTTTTCCTTTAAGACTACAGGCTTGACAGATTCCTCTAACTTAACTCTATAACTAGCCATAAATAAATATAGACAAGAAAACACTTCATCTTCAGTGTTCTTATACTTCTGTATCTCCACTTCATCACAATACTACCAGAGCATTGACTGCTCTTTTCTTCATCAGCCTGTTAAGTCCTTGAGGTCAGGACTGTGTTTAACTAACACTCAGTGCCTAGCATTTAGTAAGAATTTAAATGCTTCCTGGAAGAATATTACCACTACTAACACACATCTTTATAAAGCTTCTTTCCTCTTTTGAAATATACTTGTTCTTTTTTTTTTTTCCTGTATTTAGGACAGGGTCTATAGGGTCTCACTACACAGATCAGACTCATAGTGATTCTCCTATTTTCAGCCTCCCAAGTGCTGAGATTACAGGAGCATGCCACTATGCCTGGTCTTAAATGCCTCAGCGCACCCCATGGGCAGGGTCAGCAAGGCACTCAGGAGATCAAACCTAGGCTACTGTGCTCTGCCTAAGCAGGTTCTTTAGTCCACTGAGCTATCAGGCCAGCCCGACTTCTGTTCTTTTGAGAAACTAAGGCAGACAACTACAGACAAGCATTACTTCTTTGATGATTTAAAAATCATAGTTAGTGACTGGCTATCAAGAGACTTCGAAGTCACTTAATTTCAATGAATTTTAACTTCCTTGTCAGCAAAGCATCTAATTACAGGATGGCCACAAGAATCAGAAGTCATTATATACAAGTATTGCTGCTGATATTTGAAAGGTTACAACATGCTAGGTGGTAACCATTTCCCATATATTAATATTAGTAAATCCTTACACAATCCTAGTCAAGTCAAATAAATATATGCCAACCTACATGGAGAAAACCCGAAAGGTAGATAACAGTCTAGGTCATGAAGCCTTGGTAGGAGGACCGGCCAGATAGCTCAGGAGATTAAAGTGCCTGCTTACACAAATGCAGGGCCCATGGGTTCAATATTCAGCCTGCTGTGCCAGCATGCTGAGACAGAATGCTGGGCATGGTGGCGTGCGCCCATAATCCCAGCTAAAAAACAGGAAGAATCACTACAAGTCCAATCTGTGTAGTGAGACCCTGTACTAAATAATTAAAAAAAAAAAAAGCCATGGCAAGAAACTAGGAAATGTTATGAAACTCTAACATACATGGACAGTAAAGAAGTCAGGATAACTACTTTGTGTGTGTGTGTGTGTGTGTGTGTGTGTGTGTGTGTGTGTGTTTATACTGAGGATTGAAGCCAGAACCTTCTCACTGAGCTACACTCCCAGCTCCTTTTTATTTATCTTTTTTTTTGGTGGAACTGGGGATTGAACTCAGGTCCTTGCGCTTGCCAGAGAAGCACTTATTCCACTGAGCCATCTCCTTGGTCCCTTATTTATCTATTTTTTTATTCTGAGACAGGGTTTTACTAAGTCACCCAGAATAGGCTCGAACTTGCCATTCTCTTGTCTCAGTCTACCAGTGTCCTGGGGATTACAGACTTGTTCACCCTGTCCAGCTGAATGACAACTACTTATTATAGGGCAAACATCTGCAACTCACTTAGATTCTGAATTCACAAGAGTACAACTGCATAAACCTTGTTAAAAAATAAATTCTATCAATGAATCTATAAAACTAGAAAGGTAACAGTCCTATACATAATAAAGCTACATTTATTTTTTAAAAAAAATTTAAGTCTATTTATTTGGTACAGAGTCACTCCTGTCTCAGCCTGGGATTACAAGTGTGTGCCACACGCCTGGTTTTGGTGGCTGGCACAGCCTGCCCAGGGCTCTGGAGCCAGCACAGCATGCAGTGCCAGGCATTGAACTAAGTCCTTGGGCTTGCCAGGCAGGCACTTAAGACATCTGTAAAACTTCATTCTTATACAGTAATTTATGAATCAATGTTAACCTCAGCAGACTGATAGGAATGCTTTTAGGTCATTTCTGGCAGCTTGCTTGACAAATCCACATCTCACAAATCCCATCTGACCCATCACTTTGCTGATCTCGCCTATCACCAGTTTCTAATGATGGCCTCACACCTACTTGGTCCAGCAATGATTGTCTCAACTGTACTCCCATTTCTCTAGGCACCCATCATGTACCACAATCATCTTTCTCCTTTAATTAGCGTATTCACTGATAACCAAAATAGTACAGTTTCTGGGTGATGACAAACACTGAGGTAATACTGTCCTGAAACAAATTATAAAGTTGGCATTGAGAAGGAAAGCCATAGTGAAAAGAACTTATTTTAACACTTGCTGGAAGTCTAACTTTGTACAGTAGAAATACTTTAGATTAATAAGAGTTTCTCCCAGATACAATGACAATAGATTTAACAGGTAACCTGCTACATAATTAAACTTTTGCAACCTCTCCTATTTGCTTAGGACAAATTAGGGAGTTAGGTAAAGATTATTCATCAAAAGCCAGACAGGTAAAACAAATGTCAGCCCAGGTTTCAATTTAGGCCAGATACAAATCCTATATTCCTTTTTTTTTTTTTTTTTTAAGAGAAATGGTCTCATTAGGTAGTCCTAAATTGACCTGAAACTCAACACAAAGCCCAGGCTGATCTCAATCTCATGATCATCCTGCCTCAGCCTCCGCAGTGCTTTAATCATATGCATATACCATCACATCGCATATACTTTGACCTAGCTCGAAGTCTATATATTCTTTTTTCTACTACAAAGAAGGGAACTACTGTCTTGAACTCAGTTCTAAACAGTAAGGCAGGAACATGCTGGTAAAGTAGAAAGGAATAAAATTTTGGGGAAAAGGAGAGAATATCAAGAAACAAATTATATCTTAGAGATATAAATAGTAGTGACAGGCATGGTGGTGCATGCCTGTAAAAGTTTGAAGCCAACCAGGCTACATAAAGAGCTCAAGCCCAGTCTGAACTACACAGAAAGACTGTCTCAACACCCCTACTGCTCCCAGAACAAAATAGTAACATATGTACCCCAGCTATCCAGAACAACAGATTTCAGAGTTCAAAGAAGGGAGCTATGAGCTCATTATTAAGACTATTAAGCAAGGATGTTCAAAGGAAATAAAAATCACTAAATTGTATGAGAAAGGTAAATAAATACATAGGATGTTTCCCAAAGTAATAAAAAATAAAACCAAGTCTCTAAAAAGGAGCCTTTAAAGCCATATTCAGAAAAAATAATGAATGAAAAAACCTGCATTATGCTAACTGGTGCTGCTAAGGTAGGACTATTCTTACTTTGTTATAATCTTCCACACACATTCCTCAAAACAAAACAGAACAAAATAAAACACTGTTGAGAGATGTTCAGGATGGTGTAGGAAGGATGACAGCAAAAGAAAAAAAAAAACAGAAACAAGCCCAAGTTTTTAGTTATAAAGAAAATTAAATTCCAGGGTTTAAAAATCTCCCAGCTACTGCAGATAAGGTCCCCCCCTTTTGGGGGGGGGGGGAGGAGGAAGGAAGGGATAGCTAGGATTTCTCTATAGCTCAGGCTGGCCTTGAACTCATGGTGATCCTCCTGACTCAGGCTCCTGAGTGCTGGGGTTATAGGCACATGCCACCATCCCCAGCTAGTGAAAATAACTATATTCATTTTCAATACAGGAATAAATTTTGTAACTATAAGTAAGTATAACAAAATTTCACTAAAGAAAAAATATATACTTGCCCTAACTTCATTTCCTCTTTGATTAGTTACTCATTTGGTTTCCTAGGAAAAAATACCATCATGTATCATGATTTCATAAAAAGATCCACGTTATTCATCTTATTTTTGTACTGGGGATTGAACTCAGGACTTTGTGCTTGCCAGGCAGGTGCTTACACCTCTGAGCTATATACTCAGCCTTTATTCATATTTTTTTGAATATGCTGACAAACTAAGAACTGTACAACTATGTAATGAGCTCTGAAGCTGATTGAAGTCCCAGTATGCTTTAATTAATTAATTAGTCTTTTTTTTTTTTTTTTCTTTTTTTGTCTTTTTTGAGACAGGGTCTCACTGTGCAGTTCAGGCTGGCCTTAAGCTCACTTTGTAGCTCAGGCTGGTCTCGAACTCACAACAATCCTCCTGCCTCAGCCTCCCTAGTGCTGGGATTATAGGCATGCGCCACCACGCCCGGCACTTAATTAGTCTTTAGAAGACTAAGATGACCAAACCCATTCGGCATTATAAATGGCTCAATACCATTATAGACATATGAAATATGATTCCAACTAACGTAACAGATCTCTACTAAAATAACCATAAAACTAAAATATGATGAAGAACAAAAGGCTTGCACTCCACTGTGCAAATGTGGAAAGGGATTCAGATTGTCCATAAATTCTTTTTTTTTTCCTTTGGCAGAACCAGGGATTGAACTCAGACCCCTGCACTTGCCAGGAAAGCGCTTATTCTACTAAGCCATCTCCCTCGCCCTGCCCATAAATTCATGAAGTGATTATTCACTTATAACGCTAATATAATTTTGGCATACTGATAATAAAAGTATGTCATAATCAGAGAAAATAATTATATTCTGTAAAGATCTATTTGGAAAACTATCTTGATGCTCAGGATATGACACTGCTTGTTCTTTGTTATAATGAGTTAAGACAACTCCCCTTTATTCTATAATATTACCACAAAGTTCACTGTCTCTCAGCAATACCATTCCTGCTGTTAATCTGGGTGATTTCAATGTCCATGGATTAGGCACTTTCACAAACACTCTCTCAGATTCTTGACCTAATTTTTTCTATATTCTTGTCCTTTACTATTAGTTGTCAACTCTGTGATAAGATCCTGACATTTTCACTAATAACTGCACTACCTCCAAAATCTCAAATTAAATATTCATCTTGTATTTAATCCTTCTAGTGCCTTAATCCCAATGAACCTTTCTCTCATTGAGATGTATTACCAAGTAACTTTTCTACCTTCAGTTTATGTTACACCTTCTTTTCTGAAACTTCCCACCTTAGGTTTTATGGTTTGCCATTACAATCATTCTCTTGACAATATCTTTAATTCCCTTGCCTGGACAAATTCAAAGCAGATAAATTTAACTCTTCTGGCAGCTAACCACAGGCTGACACCTTATATCGCCTGATAATACTGCCCCTGTTCTAGTCCTTACATTTTTTTTTCCTATAAAGTCTTGCCTACCTTTTGCTCTTTGTGATTTTGATTCCTGTATCACTGACAACAAGAAATTAACATTTTAAAATGTTCACATTTTCCCTTTATCATGTTTGCTTTTATCCATACACTCTATTTCCTCATCTGTTACCAGGATGAATAATCTGTGCTACAACTTAATCCTAACCTATTTACTTTCGTATGGAAACCCAAACACTTCAATCTGGTAAATGCCACTAGAAGAGATTTTTGCTTCAATTTAGGAAACACTGTAAAATATTCAAACAGTTAAAAAAAAAAAAAAAAAAAAGAGTAAATCATATAATAGCTACTTAACTGTAAGATCCTTTTGATAAAAGGAGTTTATATCATAAATAGAAGTAATTCCACATAATCACTTGGAGCTCTCTTAGCACTAGATTTCTATGGTTTAGAAAACACAAAATTAAATAGGGAGGGGAAGAAGGGATGAAGGGAGAGAGATGATAGGGGAAAGGCAGGATGAAAAATAAAAGGAATCAAAATGTTACAATTTATACAGGAACAATTCCTCTATGATGAATATGCTCATTGTGCATATCTAAAATGTACTAATAAACTTAATTAGAAAATACAAAATTGAGAAATAGCCTGGTATTAGTTAATAGTACTAACTGAAATGTATATTCCTCTTCTCACCCTTGCCAACCCCTGCTAAATTCCTCTAAGATTTCTGTACTCCAAGAAAAATCTTTGGGGAAGAAAGAACAATGGAGTGAAAGACTGCCATTTTCTACTGCTTTTTATAAACTGGTCCAGCCATTTTGTTTTTATTCTTATACTGTTCTATTCGTAGAACTACCTTGGAAACTTTCCTAGGAATATGCAATAGAAATGCATCTTTCAAGAACAAGCCTGTAACATAATTCCTATCAACACCTTTCATTGGGTACTGTACACAGGTAGGCAGGGTTTTTGAGCAATATAGTAAGTTTTAAGAACTACATTTGACCACTTCATTATCTGAACTTTGTTCTGCAATTAACTTGGATGTTAAATGGGAAATATTACAAATTGACAGTAAGTAAACGAAGTTTACCAGTTAAATATATTTACCTTTAACAATCTTCTTTGCACAGTCATTGTATACTTGCTCTTGGGACGTGCTTGACTGGAATACCCGATCAAATGCATAAGGCTTGGACTGAAAAACAGTAACAAAAGTGATTCAACTACATAAACTAAAAGTAAATGGGTATTTCTAAGCTCCTTAAAATATGCCAATATATTTAACCTTCAAAAGAATATACCAAATATGCATCCTTTTGTATCATTTATCTTTTGGGTATGAAGGACTCATGTACAATCCTTTAGAATAAACTCCACAGAAATGATAATGTTCTCCAAAAAGAACAAAATAAAAAAAATAATAAAAGGAATAATTGCTTTAGTCTCTGTGGTATTCCCATGGTTTATTACAGTAATTATATGTATCATTACAGTGGTAGCCACTAAGACACTGTAATTTTTTTTTAAATGGGTGCCTATTCTGGTATTGAGAGTATTTAATACCAGCATCATTATGTAGGTAAGGAAACACTTTGATGGACACAAAATTCATTAATGATAAATTAAAAGGTCAGGCTTGTTTCTAGTATTACATTCTGCTTTTCAGTTTACTACACACTTTTTACCATGCTAGACTGATGACCAAGACAGATTCTCTGCTTTAATGGAACTTAAGTAACAGCAGGGTAGACATTAGTCAAATAAGTGACTATAATTCTGACTCATGCAACTGGAGTGCTATGACAATGCAAAGAACTTGAGTCTAGAAGAGAACAGTGTCAGGAAAACATTCCCCGAAAGGGATATTTAAGAAACGTTTAAAAGCTGGATGAGGTGGTGCACATCTGAAATCCTAGAATTCAAGAGGCCGAGACAGGAGGATCACTGTGAATTTAAGGTTAGTCTGGGTTACACAGAGAGTTCAAGTTCATCATGCACTGCATAGCAAGAGTATCTCAAAACAAAACAAAACAAAAAAATGTTTAAAGCTAAAGAATTAATAGTGCCTAGATCACTATTACTGCATACTAGTCATGAAGGAATGGAACTTAGTGTGGGAAAGTAGTCTAGGTTTTAAGAACAGGATGCTTAAATATCCCAAGGCAGAAAGAAACTAATTGTATTCAGGAAATTAAAGATACTAAATTTAAAGCACAAGAACAAAATGAAAAATGTTTAAAAAATGGAAAATAGTGCCTTACAATGATAATAGTGAAAGCATTCTGAATACTGAAAACATCTTGGTGACTCCATATAAACTAATCTTGGAGAACTAACAATATAACCTAAGGAGCTAGAGAGATAGAATTAAAAAAAATCAGTATAGCCAGATAATAAGTCAAGGAAAGGACAGAACTGTGAGGCCAAGACAAAACAGAGAAGTATCCAATGGCAAAGCTTAGGTTGTAATAAGTAAAAGAAAATAGAAGAATATGAAGTAACCAAACAGAGCAGAAAATTCAGCTGTGGGTCTGAGAAAGATACTTTTTTAAAAGATGGAGACCTAAACAATTTAAATGCTGAGAGGAAAAATCTAATAATCTAGGCAGTAGAGTGAACACCTAGAGATAAGAAAGAGAAGCTGGCAGTTCTAGATATTACCATATCTGGGTGCTTTACAGTTTTAAAGGAAAGCTGTGCTCTAAAACACAATCACCCTAAAAAGACACCTCACCCCAAAAAGTTCATAGCTATGCCTCTTAGAACTTAACTAAAAAATAAAAACAAAACATGACTTTTTAAGAAACTCTTACAACCTTCCCCAAATTTGGAATAAACAGTCAAAATAAACCAAAGACTTCCAGAAGGGCCATTCAAAACCACTTTCAATTTCTTTTGCTAATCACTTGCATCAGAACATGGATGATGATGCAAAGTCAACATCCTAGAAGTTGTAACCGTAAGGGCACACTTCTAAGCTTTTTGTTATGTAAGAAAAATAATCCCTTATTTATTTGAACTACTACTATACTATGGTTTCCTCTGCAGTAGAAGCATTCCTGATGGATATACTACTGTACTGTATTAAAATGATCTCATTTTGGCATGAATTTAAAATGTCATCAACATCTGATTAACTATGACATACATCAAAGTAACTTTTTGCTGGATGGTACTGATACATTAACATTCAAATCTACAGGTGTGGTTAAAAACAATCACCTTATTTTATTGATTATACAAAATATATTCATACATAGTGCCCCCAAAACACACACATGCAATCAAATTAACAATTACCATCCACAGGTAAACTATGCAAGTACTTTTTTCCTATTTCTCCCACCCCCGCAAATTTTCCTCTTCACTTAGCCAGCTATCATTTACTAACTACAAGATATTGTGGATAGATAATACAATTTTGGAAATGGTATTTAATCTGTACAAGCTATGTAGAGTTCAGAGAGTAACAAAGGATAAGGCTGGATACAGCCTTGAATACTGAGCTAAGACACTGAGTAATGCTAACAGAAGTGAAATGGAGTCAGCCTCTTCTGGTAAAGAGACTGCGACTAGCTCAAATATACATTTGGTAAAACATATATAAAAATAGTAGGAAAGAAAAAAAATCAATGATTAATTGTACCCCTGCTTACAAGAAACAAATTACACAACAGAAAAGAGGTAAAAATATTAAGACTAATGTCCCTCCAAAGTAAGTTAAACAATTAAACTGTAGGGGCTGGGGAGATAACTCAGTGATCTAAGTGCCTACCTGACAAGCTCAATGACCTAAGTTTCATTACCAGTACTGTGTGCTGTGCAGGCCGCCAAAACTGGGCATGGTGGTGCATACCTGTACTTGCTGCGCTGGGAAGCTGAGACAGGAGGATCACTATGAATCTGAACTGTATAGGTAGGTAGCAAAATTACTACCACAACCTTACTAAAATAATGTGATTGGCAATAATTAAAAGGCAACAAACAAAAACAAATTGGAACTGAGTGACTTTTATGGGAGTTACATAATTATTAAATTAATGCTAAGTGCTTGGTATTAACAAAATCATTTAATTGCAAAACTAAATTATAATTTTATTAAGTATGGCAAATGTTTTGATAGAAGATCTAGTTCCTTACTGCTCTTGGCTTGCTAGAATGAAAATCAGATTTTATGAAACATAATTTCTAATAGTTTCTAAAATTAAGGCGTGACTCAATCTTTCAAAAACAAACAGCTTGCCATTATCAATATGCCATTCCCTGTGACTTCACCCCACTTCCAAAGAAAAACAGCCCCAACAAACTAAATACAAAATTTCATTACAACACAAATTAATAATACTAAAATGTTGTGCCTGATAATGATGAAGAAAGTTGCATCACATAACCAGTAAAGATGAACTTCATCCTTAGTCACAGTTCTGTATGCAGTATCTTGGTATTTATTTTTAGTCTCAATGAACTGGGTGGTGGTACATGCCTGTAATCCTAGCACTAGAGGCAGAGGCAAGATAGCTGCAAGTTTGAAGCCAGCCTGACCTGCAGTGAAACTTTGTTTCAAAACGACACAACTAAATCTCAGAATATCTGTATTTTAAATCATAGTTCTTACAATACACATTGTGCAAAGTTAGTAAGTTTTACAAACTGTAAGTCACAAGACGCATTCATATCTGACTTAGGCTTCAAGGGGACAAATCAAGTAGGAATAAAGTTTATCTCAACTGCAATCATACCTTAGATTTCTTACGTGAAGAAATGTGATCCTGTTTTGAGTCTGGACAGACTAGACCTAACACCAAATATGGTAATGAAGGGCACCCTTCTAGCAGGGATATGCCTTTGTCTGAAACTGAATAATGATCTTTCCAGATCCCACAGGACTGTATCATATTAGATTTTCTTTAGACAAAGGTTGTGAACTAAGATTCCACAATTATAAAAGAGTGAGATGATGGCTCCTTGTGTTTTTGTCACTCAAGGTAATGAATGTTCAAACACCACATCATGGATTTGAAAGGGCAATTTATGTTTTGCTTTAGGCAAGGAAAAGGGCAAGACAATCTAATTAATTTTATTCTCCTCTAATTTCAGTGGACTGAAGCAGCATCTTTCTTACTTTGGCAGCTCTTCAATATACGTAATTAGATTACCAAAGATTCTTAATCAGAAAAATGAACATATTCAACTTTTATGATGCCTATGATAGATATTGAAGGAAGTTTTTGATATTTCCAGGAAGCCAAATGAACATGGTAAGCTATTTCTCTTTCCTCTTGGTTTTGTGCTTAATAAATTAAATTTCATTATTGCGATACAGCACTACACCAAGCACTTAAATGACAAATAAATTAAAAGCTGCCCAACACAAAAAAAACGATAAAATAAAAGGCCTGTTGCTTACCAGGTCATACATAAAAATCAGGGCTTGTATCTGTAACGAGGAAGAAAACTGACAAAGTATTAAAAACTGAACCCAGAAGAAAATTAGAATCCTTAAAAATTATCCACAAACACTAATTATGTTATTTAGTAACATTATAAGTTATGTTTAAAATTTTTATTTTAACTAGAAGACAACATACATGTTCTTAAATTGTGTTTAAGATAACTTGGTTTTCAATGCTGCAATTCTCTCCTTCACATTTTATTTACTCTGTATCAGCTCAGACCCAGAAACATGAATGAAACAACTGAAAAGATGATTTTCCAATTTTGTTTCTCCTACTGTGGTTATGAATTCCTAACCTTTCAAAATACAATTTATTAAAAGAAGAAAAACAAGGGACCCCAATACGATTAATGTAGTTGCTACATTAGTTTTTGAAAATGATTTAAACATGTTTTTAAGAACTAAACCCATTTTATTACCTGGTAAGCGCAAGGGCCTGAGTTCAATCCCTAGTTCCGCCAAAAAATTAAATAAAAAACAACAACAACAAAAAAACATTTTAAAGCCCGTGTCACACTCGGTTATAATATATTTTTTCTTATACTTTTTGTAGATTAAAGTAAAAGTTTTACCTAAAGGGCAACTATTTATTATCGATTCACCTATCGATTATTTTAATATTATAAAATAAACTTATTTTGATTACTAAGAAAAATTTAACAACTTATAAATAACGTTTTACAAAGGAGCAATATTTCCTGTGGTAACTAGTTCTTTTAGTCTTTCATATTTTATGTCTTATTTGTAGTATTTCAACAAACAGTATCTCTAAGTGATACTTATGGATGTTCAAATACACACAAAAACCTGGAGAAATAAAGCCTTAATACTGCATAATTTAAAAAAAAACAGCTTTAGCTCTTGTCAAAGCTGAATCATCCCAAAAACTCTTTAAGATATTAACAGCCTGCCTCAAGTTTGACAACTAAACTAGATGTTGCAAACTTCCACCGATTCCACGTACAACATACTCTCCCCTAAAGGAAAAAGAGCACTACGCTTAACTTCACCTTGCTATGATGTCATTTGTAGAAAGAATTTCTCTGGAGGATTGGTTAACAAAGAACCGGCCTGACAGACTTCACATACTGGCTGGCAGTTATTAATGACCTAATGATTTTTTTTTTTTTTTTTTTTTTTTTTTTGTGCTACAGCCTATTAAGAGAATGTGGAGCTAACACATTCATTTTCTAAATGTGAACTTTGGTAACTGTCACACCACCACTCTAAAGACTTTGAGTCCTGCTTTGTATGTTATCGCTCGTCATTACTGTTCCATCCCGTGACTTCACCGCCCCACTTCCAATGAAAAAGAGCCCCAACAAACCAAATATAAAATTTCATTACAACACAAATTAACAACACTAAAATTTTGTGCCTGGTAATAATGTAGCAAATTGCATCACAACTAGTAGAGATGAACTTCACCCTAATCACTACAAAGGACCAACATCTCTCTATTCTGGAAATAATCAACAATTTTCTTCAAGGTAGATCTTACCTGTATTAAGTGTGAACCTAGTAATGGTCAGTTCTTCTCTTTTTCATGAGCTTGCTTTATACTTCCTATCTGATATAACAAACTACTTAAAAGTACAAAAACGTTGATCTCATAACTCGATGTTCTAACCTGAGTTTTATCATAGCTTCAATGAATGATAAACTTGGGAGTAAGTCCAAAACACCAGCAGCATCTGCAACAGTTACAGCACGCAAACGGGGGAACAGACCCAACGACGGCTCCCCAAAGGTGCTTCCAGTGCCCCAGGCGGGGGAGTGTCCCTGCGCTGCCGTAGCCGACGCCAGAGACCGTGGGGGAGATCGGGAACGCCCGCAGGACTGAACTCTCTCTCCCCGGATTATGCCTGGCCGGGAAGGGCCGGGGACCCCGCTGCTCCCCCTCGGTCCCGCACCCCGCCACGTCTCTTAAAACTCCCGGCCTACCGAGGCCCGAAAGAGCGGAATGGGACGGAAGAGGGGGCAGGAGCCACTCACCGCAATCACGACTGTGTCGTCTCCCTGGAACTTGGCGACGTACTTGTCGCCGCGGTTTACCTCCGACTCGTTGAGGGGTCTGAAGCGACACATCACTTTGATGTTGCACTCGGCCGGGTCCGCCATCTTTCCGGCGGCCAGGAGCCGCTCCCCGCCGCTCAGGGTCTGAGGAAACGCGGCTGGGGCTGAGGCTCCGGAGTCGCGAGAGCAAGGCGAGTCCGCGGCCCGCCAAGCAGGGGCGGCGGGGACGGGAACTCCAGACGCCGGCGCCGGCAGCCCTCGCCCCGCGCCTCACTTCCGCTCCATCATGGCGGCGACGGCACCGAGCAGAGCGTCAGAGCGCCTCAGCTTCTCCCTAGCCGGCCTGGGCAGGTTGCAGGGATTGGGAAGATCCTTAGGGGCCTGCGAGCGACGCCCTGTTTCCTTCTGTTAAACTGTAGGCCGGGCCCACCGGGCAGCCAGCTGAGCTGTGCTCGCCGGCTCCCGAGCCGGCGAACGCCCGACGCCTCCAGAGGCCGCAGACCGGCAACTGGGCGGCAGGCTGGGCGGCGCGGGAGCCGGATTGCGCAGGCGCAGGGAGTGCGGGCCGCCGGGCGACCAATCAGCACCCGCGCCGCACCGCGCCGCCGAAGCCACGCCACCGGCTCCGCCGCTGCTAGCTCGCTTGCTCGCTAGCTCTGGATCGCAGATTGGTATCTCTGTCGAGTTCCTTCACTCGGGTGCTTGGGGTCTACTACGTCCAAGCCGCTGCGGCATTACCTAGACTCGCCCAACTTTCTTTTCTTTCGGGGAGAAAGAGTCTAAAGTTACAGTTTGTTTAATTCCAACAGCAGATTCCTATAAGGGTTTGCTTTCTTGGAGTGGGGGGTAGGTGGAGAAAGGGAATTGAATGGAGGGTGGGGCGCGGCTCTGGTCGGAGCCTGCTATCCTTCTAGAGAGAATGGGCCACGGAGACAGGACAAAGAAAGAGGAAGTTTCACATAAACGATGAGGAAAGTTGCAGGAGAAATGTAGAATGTGGTACAGTGGAGAGCCCTTGCGCCCCTCGCCCCAGGGGTTTTCGACCTCGGTGGAACCTGCCAGGGAATAGGTGGTCTCAGGTGCTGACGGTAAACTCGGAACTCAGTTACCCCAGGACTGACCTGTAGTGTAAAAACCGCTCGGAGGTTTTAGAGAAGTGTGGGTTTTGTGTATAAGCCACTGCACAATGAACTTCACTGTACTTTTCAGAGATGGATACCAAAAGGGTTTCGTTGCATGTGGAGATGACTCTGAAGTGCATTGAAGAACTACCATATTAGAAACTTTCTGATCCCCAGGTTTTGTTTGAAAAATGAATAATTGAACTGTGAAACAGCTCCTTCCCCCAAAATAAAAATTTAGTTTACATCCTTAAATTTTTGAACTCCATATTCTACCAATGTTCATTATCACACATTGATTTTTTTTTTTTTTTCCTCAGCTTCCCTGAAGGAAAGAAACAACCAAACCTCACACCTTAACTGACTTTGTTAATTACTGGTCCTTCTCTTAAGAATATATTAAAAAAAAAAAAAAAAAAAGAATAAAGCCAACCCTAGTTAAAAGTGGTAAGCTCAAATTTTTGTGGGGGAGGTGTGGTACTTGGAGGTTGAGCCCAGGCCTTTGGCATTGAGCTACATATTGAAGCCTTTTTTGTTTAAGACAGTCTGTCCACCTTGTTAAATTGCTCTGGCAGGGGTTGAATTTGTAATCCTGCCTCATCCTTCCAGAGCGCTGATACTACACATAAGTACCACCAGAACTGGTTGTAAATTCATGTTCTAATCCGTAATACGCTGTTGTAGTAGGGAATGGTCTGAGTAACCTGAACCCTCATTTTTAAAGGAAGAATGAAAACCAAGATGACCTGAGGCCTGGTAGAGTCAGGGAAGTGAAAAAAAATTTTAAAGCCGGAAGTGCATATGGCAGAGGCCACTCCATAAGTAGGGGGAGAGAGGAAGTAGAAAGAAGGGCCACAGGGTGAGACCTTTTAATGTGTGTGAGAGACTGTTGCCCGTCAACTTTTGTCTCTTCTCCTGCACAACAGATTCTGGAAACTCAGGCTTCATGAAAATAAAAGGAAGGGAAACATCTGCTAACAGACTTCAGCTTTCAGATCCACAATGTATACTTCTGCCAGGCAGGAACGCACTAAGATGATCCTCTCATCACAGAACCAAAGAGGAGAAAAATGCTATGTGAGAAACAAAATCTTTCTCAGAATTATCCTGTCTGGGGTGGGGAGATAGCTTGGTGGTCTAAGTGCTTGCCTGGCAAATGCAAGGACCCAGGTTCAATCCCCAGTACCTCACATAGTGACAGCCACCAAAACCAGACATGGTGGCACACACCGGTAATCCCAGCACTGGAGAGGTTGACAGAAGGGAGGATTACTGTGAGGCCAAGCTGCCTATTAAGATTCTGTACATGAATGAAAGATTTAAAAAATTGGCTGGGGAGATAGCTTGGCTTAAGCACCAGCCTTGCATGTGTAAGGTCCCTAGTTCAATCCCCAGGATCCCTGGTACCACATGCTGTGCTGGCCCTGGAAGCCCAGGTGCACGGTGCCTAACAGAAACCAGAGGATGTCTATGAACCCAAATTGCATAGTAAGACCCTGTGTCAAAAGAATAAAAATTTTAAAAAATAAATTTCACAGGGAAACAAAAAGAATGATTTACAAACTAGTGAATTTGTTTTTCTTCTAAATATAGACAAGATTGCTGTTCAGTGAAAGTGTGGGCTTATGTGACTATAGCTTGAGATTCATTAGTATAACTTTTGTGTATAAAAATGATTGGTGCCTTTACCTATTCAGTTTAGAACCTCCCTAGCCATGATATATCCACTGTACAAATTGGTCTAATGATGGTCATCCCTTGAACTACATATTCCTCCTGAGATGCACGCTTCTGTGCAGTCTCAAAACTAAGAAGTATGGCACTGCACATGCTGAGAGCCCTTGAAGTTTCCAGGGCTCTCAGTATTCAATGCTTATATTTCTACTATCTCTTTATATATATTTTATTTTTTATTCTCTGGTATTCAATGCTTTCTTTACATATTCTTTCTGGGAGCTCTAACTGCATATAAGATCAGCCACCTTGAGAGTGCCAAGCTGCAAGTGTTTTGTGAGGGCACTCCAGCCAGTTGTCCCTGCCATCTCTGCGTAGGGGCAATTTCATGATCCACCCTGTATACCAGTGTAAAATCTCAGTTGAAACTCCTGCAGTGGAAGAATCACCCAGGGGAGGCCTGCCCGGAATCCTGGTCCCCAATACCATGAAATGCAGTAGAATGCTTATCATTTGTTCATTGTAAAGCTATGTTCATCCCACCCTGTAGGTCTCCCTCCTATGCCCATCTCGATGCTATCATTCCTCAAGTCCATTTTCTACAGGTGGCCTTTCAGTGTGGAGTCATTTCATAGGTTAGACAGAAAACCCCTACACTCTAGTATCATAGTTTAATCCTTTAGAACATATTTTTAAAATATTTTATCAAAATGTCATATATTTATACCTTAAAAATAAAATGAAATGACAACCATGAAAATAGAACTCCTTGTTCCATCCATTCCAGTTCTCATTTCTTTTTTCTAGGACAACCCCTTTAACTTTTGGTAGTTTCTTCTGATATTTATCTCATGTTTATAAATAATGTTTTACTACTTAATTTATTGACCACTTATTAAATGGAGTTACACCTTCTTTTCATTGCCCTCTTTTTGAATCAACATACACATTTTCTTCGAGTAATTCTGTTATCATTTTTAGTAAAATCAATATTCAATGTTTTGTGGTGCCCGCCCTGGCCCTGGGGTGCGCTGAGACAGTAATTGAGACTGTGTGTGATGGTGTGCACCTGTAATTCCAGTGCTTAGAAGCTGAAAACAGAATCACTGTGACTCCAATATGTGTAGAGACCTGTAGACCCTGTACTAAATACATAAAAAAGTAATGTTTATGCTGTGATTATTATTCTCAGCTTAGCCATTTAGTGCACTGTGATTATGTTGTGCATTCTGTACAACTTTTTGGGTTTTTGTCAGAAGTTTTAAAATTGCCTTATTTTTTTTACCCCTGCTCTTTTTAAAGATCCACCAGAGCATAAAATGACTCTTCTAGCTCCTGTTTTTGTTGTTCAGACGTCAATTGAGTTACATATGATCTACCTTTTTCTCCCAAGAGCAAGCTCTTACTCTCTTTTTCTTTCTATTTCTCTCTTCCTATTTTTTTATCCTTGTACTTTGTCCTCCTCTCTGGGAAATTTAACCTTAATTTTACTTCTTCTATTTGCAAATATATATAAAGAGATAGTAGAAATATAAGATATAAGTATAGATATTCAAAGAACAATATTTGATGTGCTAATCTTACCTTGACGTGTATGTGTGTGTTTATGAGTGTAAAAGTCTATGAATTCTTTAATTCTCTGGTTGTTTTTAAATGATTGTATTTTATTTCATAGAAAAATATCTTTTCTTTTTGGTATTGGGGATTAAATCCAGCTCCTGTGTGCTGAGTGACATTCATAGCCCTTTTATATTTTTAATTTAGAGACAAGGTCTTGTTAAGTAACCTAGTCTGGGCTTGAATGGCTAGTCTTCATTTCTCAGCTTCTTAGACTGTAGGGATTACAGGCATGAATCATCATGTCCAGCAATCTTAATCTTATCAGTCTAAGGGTATGTGGGTTTGTGTGTGTGTGTGTGTGTGTGTGTGTGTTCAGTTTTCTGATTTTTGAAATCTGTCACTCATGTTAGAGAATTTCCTCAAATACATGGTAGACCTTCACGTTCTAACATATTTAAATGAGAAACAACATTTATGCATGTTAGTAATGTTTAGAGATTGAAAATATTTTTACCACTGTACTTGAACAGGACATACTCATTTCATCACAGAAGATCTAAGTGTCAATTTTTAAATTTAAATTTTTATTGTTTTTAAATTGACAGATAAAATTGTATTTAACACATATAGCATTGTACTTTGAAGTACATAAACATTGAGGAATGACTAAATCTAGCCAAGGAATGCAAAGGTTACCTCACATAGTGGTCATTTTTACAGTGAGAATACTTTATATTCACTCTATCAGCATTTTTTCAAGAATGCAATATATTGTTAACTATGTATGGTCACCATTTTGAACAACAGAGCTCTTGAATTCTTCCTATTTAAATGGTATTTGTAAACTTTGACTAATAATGCCCCCCCTGCCCCACATACCTCCATTACCGTAGCCTCTGGTAACCGTAATTCTACTCTGCTTCTTTTTTTAAGATTCTACCTGGGTGAATCATATGGCTTTTGCCTGCCATTGCCTAGCTTATTTCATTTCATACAACGTCTTCCAGATTTATCCATTTTGCACAGTTGGCAAAGCTTCCTCATTTTAAAGGCTGTGGGACTGGGGAGATAGCTCAGTGGCTTAAGCACCCGCCTGGCAAGGGCAAGGTCCTGAGTTACCCCCCCCAAAAAATAAGCAAATAATAAATAAAGGCTGAGTCATATCCATTGTGTATACATCACATTTTCACTATCCATTTATCTTTTTTTTTCCCTAACGCTAGGGATCAAACCCAGAATCTTTTCATTCATTAATGGGCATTTAGTTTGATTTCATATCTTGGCTGTTATGAATTGTGCATGGAAGTACAGGTATTTCTTCTGTTGTCTTTGAATGGATACTCAGTTCTGAGATTATGGGATTGTATGGTAGTTTTAGTTTTTGAGGAGCCTCCATAATTTTTCTATAATTTGCATTCTTAGCAGCAGCATACAAGGTTCTTTTTGTCCATGTTCTCACCAACCCTTATCTTTTGTCTTTTTGATGATAGCCATTCTAAAAGGTGTGAGGTCATGTTTCCTTGTGGTTTTGAATTCCATTTCCTTTATGATTGGTGATGGGTGTGGAGTAGGTGCTCTGACTGGCCTTTTACAAGTCTCTTAAGAAATGTCTTATCGGGTTCTTTATCCATTTTTCTTTTTCCCTTTTTTTTTTTTTTTTTTTTTTTTTGCAGAACCGAGGATTGAACTCAGGCCCTTGCACTTGCCAGGCAAGCACTTATTCTACTGAACCATCTCCCTGACCCCCCCTTTATCCATTTTTAAATTGGGTAATTTGTTTTCTTGCTGTCAGGTTGTTATTTAATATCTTCTTCCATTGTCTGGATTGTGTCTTCACTGCATTGTTTCCTTTGCTGTGCAGAAGCTTTTTAGTTTAATTTCATTTGTCTGTTTAGCTTTTGATGCTTGTAATTTTGCCATCATGGCCAAAAACTCATTCCCCCACCGAAAAAAAAAAAATGATAGTAAATGCTGATGTCCTCCTCAGGACTGGATTTCTCCTATCTTGCTGTCAAGCAGGCTGCTAGCACTTTCTGTTGGGAGAAAGTGCATTTTCTATAAACTTGCCATTACACTTTCCCCTTTTTGGGGTACAAGGAATCAGGCAGCTGCTGCACCACTGAGCTAACTGCCTGGCTTCTTCTTTCCCATTTTCAGCTCTACTTGTATGCTACTTCCCAAAGTCTATGACTCTGGAGGTTTTCTGGTGTTCCATACAAGGGGAAATTGTATTTCTTGGCTTTCTGCCCTGCTTGTGTAGGTCTTACCACTCTTTAGGCCCTTTAGGCAGCTACCTGTCTCCAAAATTTAGTTGAAGTCTCTTTAATAATGATTTTCTTTCAAGTTTTCCTTACACTTGTGGTTCTTGGACTTTTCTGTTTCTTTTTTTTTTTTTTTAATGTATCAGTTATTTAATTAGGTTCTTAGTAAGAAAGTTAGAACACTAATTTATGAGGATAAATTCCATTTGTTAGAGCAAAAACAGATCGCAGATAGTCCTGAAGCTGAGGAACAGCTTCAATATTTGCTAAAATCTATGAGTCTACCACTTTCTGATCCATCTTGCGCTGCTCTAAAATCTGGTATCTCTCTTTCTCAGTGTCAAAGATCTCACTGGTGTGTGGGTTTCCACAGCTGCTGCTTCTTGAAATAAGCATCAGTGAGGTGTTTGGGGATTTTCACTTTGCTTATGTCAATTTTTGTATAGTTGGAAATGGCAAATTTCTGGTGTGTTCTTCGTAAAGGAACATATCAAGGCTAAGAGGCCCAGTCACAAGTAACAAGCCACTGGCCAATTAATTGCTTTAGGAGACCACTCTCTTGCCTCTGTGACGCCTGGTGAGGATGATCAAGATGGTACCAGGAGTGATGCTAGTTTCCTCACATGCTGACTGAAAGGTTTCTTGGCGTGGCTCAAGAGCTTTGGGGTGCATATTCAGTAGGGTAGTATCTAGGCATTTGTTGAAGCCTAACTCCTCCATTCTTGTCCCCACAGACTGGTTTTGTGATCGTAACAAGAGCTTTCTCCTTCTTTTTCTTCTCAACTTTTGATTTCGCAGCTGTGTACTTTCTCTTGTACAAAGCCTTTCTGGAATACACAGCAGATTAGGAGTATCTACCAATTCCTCTAACCAGGACAGGATTTTGGCTGCAGTGGGCTGCCCCTTCTTGGACTTTTTGCCTTCTGAACCTTACCCTTTTTACCAGTATCAGTGGCAGAAGCCTTCTGGGCTTCAGGCTTTTCTCTTTAGTGTCTGGCTTCTCAGTTTTTTCACCCACCATCTTGTAAGATGGGAAAGAGCCTTTTCTGTTTACTGTCCTTCTAATGGAGCTTCTGGGGAAACCAAGATAAGTATGAGTGACTATTCAAACTGCTAGGTTTAATTCACCAGTTTACTTCTTGGTTTCTAGTATTATACCAGGAATATAGTAAGTTCCTAGAGGACAGGCACTGTGACTCATTTTCTCTAACAATGTTTATTTAGCTCGGTACTCATGATCTAAGCACTAATAAATCCTCTGTATTGAATGAACTTGGCATTCATTGAGTACCTATTAATTATTACCGTGCTCATCTCGAGATGGTGGGGATACAGATGTGAATAGCTACCCATGGAGGTGGTCTTGGTTTAGTAAGAGTTAGAATAAGCATAAATACTAGAGATAGGTTCTATAAAAACAGATGCTTCGAGGAACTTTCCTGATAATTTGAAATTAATGTCAAGGATGAAAGTCAAGATCTTTCACTAAATCTGTATCCCAGAACCCTGGGATAGTTATACCATGGTTTGACAAAACTTCTCTCACATCTTTAATAACCAAGATATATATTATATATGTAATTATATATTTGTGTAGCTGTTGTTTGTTTTTTGACAGGGGTCTTGCCATGTAGTTCAAGCTGATCTTGAGCTCCTTATGTAGCCCAGGCCAGCCTTAAATTTATAGCAATCTTCCTGCCTCAGCCTGTTGAGTGCTGGCCTTAGAGGTGTGCACTATCACATTCAGTTCAAAAGGTTTTATTGTAATTCAGCAAATAAATTATAATTGATAAAAATTGAGGTCTATCACATTTTCCCAGTGATCTGACAAGTATATTTATTATATATATATATATATTTTTTTTTTAAACAGCCTTATATATTTTCTGCAAAGACTTGATTAATATAGTAAAAAGTACAACCTTGGGCTTGATGGATGACGATGGCTCACCTCCTATTTAGTCCTTTTTATGCCTGTAATTCCACAAGACAAGAAAGGCAGGAGAGCATGTGCAAAGGGGCACTAAAATGTTCTCTCTTGTTTTGGAGGCCCTAAGTGTGATATGAAAGCATAGTATGACATTTTACCATATATGTCTTAACTACAGGAAGTATTAAAATACAAAACTCTAAAATCAGGAAGGTTAAGTATCTCATCCTAGTCGTAGTCATGTTGTAGCATGTAGTCTATTTTGGTTAAGCTTTTGCAGGAACTTATTAACTTAATCAGGACAACTGCAGCCTCACCCCTGGGTTTTCAGCTATAGAAGGACTCAAAATAATTAAGTTATTTAGTGTGACAAAGCTATTCAGTAATCCCCTTTTATCTGAGGGGAATATATTTCAAGACCTGACTGGTCCCTATAATGGCAGACAATACTGAACCAATTATATACTACATTTTTTCTATACACACATACAGTGTATATACCCTGGACAAAGGGATGATTCACTTTCTGGATGAAACAGTAGAGCACTGTGAGAGTTCATCATGTTACTCAGAATGGACTGTATAATGTCCAGTCTTATGTATAAATTGTTTATTACTAGAATTCTCCATTTATTTTCAGATGACAGTTGACCAAGGATAGTTGAAACTGCAGAAAAATGAAACATGAATAAGGTGGAACTATTCCATGAACTCAATATATATGCAGATCTGGTCTTTTTCAAGATTATGGAACTATAAATACTGTACATCATTTATGGGTGGGAAGTGGATAGTGCTGTCAATAAAATAGTGTTATAATAGCTGTGTGCTGGATGAGCCCGCTGGGCATCATATTGACGACATTTAAGTGAATGTGACTGGTATTGCTGAAAGTCACTTGTAGTTAGTAGTTCAAAAGCTTATGATATTAAGCTAGCTTAACCATTGGTGAACAAGGAAAACATCTTTTCATTCAGATCAATAACAACAACAAGAACCCAAGGATCTTTTCTCTACTTAAGTAGAGAAAATCTTTGCTGTTAAGCATCTCTGTGATGGGTGATATTTCATCTTTGATTTACTTGGGGTATTTTGATTTGCAAAATACTTATGCTACAGATATGGGTTATTTTAGTTAAAACAAAATAGAATTCTATTCTTTGTGCAGATAGCATACATTTTTCCTATTTATGTCATGCATAGTCTGTACCATATACAGTAATACATAGAATACTTGCCAAGTATCTGATTGACCTTATACTAGAAGCTAAAGATTGGTAGAACATTTTATCAGTTTTACTTTTAAGATTTACTAGACATGACTATTTAGTTATTGCAAATGTAAAACCAGTGTTTATGAAGAAATGCAGCACAGTGCACTGTGATTGATTTAGCTGTCAAATGCAAACTCTAAGTGCAGTATCTATAATTCAAATGCAGCTTTTTCATTTTCTCCTTGGAATGCTGAGAGTAAGCACATGGCTTACCAGAATCAAAGTACAATGTGTGTCCTGACTATAGAATCTTCAAATCAATATGTGAAAGTAATTCAGAGTATATTTTGCCAATTTGGACTATGAAATAACTTTCCTTTCTCAGGGTTTTAAAAATGTGTATAAGATCTGACTATGCTAATTGTAGAATTCTGCCTCCTCAAACATGCACACATGCACATACTTACACATACATTCATATGATGTAACGTATTTCCATCTATACATAATATATATACATATATATTATGGGTTCAGTCACTTGTTTCTATGTCATTTCTCTCCCCACACCATATACTATTTATTATAACCTTAGAAAATGCAAACAGTCCTAAGTTTGGTTTCCTCAGTCCAAGGTTACAAGCTGAGTGAAATCTAGGACAACTATACCACCATCATTAAGTTTGTTTTCAATCAACAGTCACTATAATAATTTCTTTAGCTCGGGGAAATGGGAACAGAGGAGGGATGGACTGAGGACTCAGCTGCCTGGTTCTTGCCTCCAATCCTTGCCAGCAGCACAGATTACAGGAATCCCAAAAGCCACAAGATAGTTTGTAGGACTGAAATCTTCATTCAAACATTCTTCATTTAGTATATATCAATTGATACGCATAGTAAGGACCAGGCCCTGAGGTTAGAGTGGGGAAAATATACCTACACTATCCTCATGAAACTTGGAGCTGAGTGGGAAAGACTAGTTTGCATGCTACTTGGGGTTGGAGGCGTCTTTTAAAAAAAAAAAATCAGATTCTCCCCAGAATCATTTATTAAATCATCATTTTCATAACTTTATCATGCTGTTAGATACCAAGATTTCATACATTCATGGGCATGTATCTAGGCTCCTTAAAATGAAACATACTAAGATTCTACTGATCTAGGGCCAGCCAGATAGCTCAGCGGACTAAAGTGCCTGCCTAAAGCAGGGATCAGGGTTTGATCCCCAGTGTACCGGCCTGGACCCCGGAGCACACTGAGTCAGCAAAAGAGATGGCATGGTGGCATGCGCCTATAATCCCAGCACTTGGGAGGCTGAAAACAGGAGGATCACTATGAGTCTAATCTGTAGTGAGACCCTGTAGGCCTTTGTACATTCAAAAAAGATTCTAGTGATCTATTTGTATATACTTCTATAAATTATAAAGCAATGACATTAAAAAACTATAATAATTATATGCTTATCACCTAGATTTTACAATTAGTATTTTACTGTCCTTTCTTCATCCAGTTTTATATCACTCTATTCATGCATTAATTCACCTTTTTTTTTTTTTGTCTTTTTGAGACAGGGTCTCACTATGCAGTTCAGGCTGGCCTTAAGCTCACTTTGTAGCTCAGGCTGGTCTCGAACTCACAACAATCCTCCTGCCTCAGCCTCCCGAGTGCTGGGATTACAGGCATGCGCCACCATGCCCGGCTAATTCACCTTCTTTTGGAGAGCATTTCCAGTGAAATCACAGATACAGGTACACTTTTCCTTAGATATAGAGCCACTTTTTAAAATTATAATAAGTGTTTAGTATCATTAAACTTTTCAGTTATACATCACATAAATCCTAGTATTTAAGTAGTTACCTATTAAGAATATGGAAAATTATGGAGGGCAAGATAGCTCAGTAGACTAAGCGCCTGCTTAGGCAAGCACAGAGGCCAGGGTTTGATTCCTGGTACTACATGCTGTGCAGACCCTGAGACCAGTGATGGTGGCACATGCCTGTAATCCCAGTGCTGGGAAGGCTAAAAACAGGAGGATCACTATGAGTCCAAGTTGTGTAGAGAGACCCTGTACCAAATATATAAAATGATGAAAGCTGAGACCACAAAGGCTTGCTTAATGTGAGAGGTGATGTAGCTTCTGCTTCTGTCAACCATGAACTCTACCCTGATTATCCTGAGATCCTGAAAACTGAGGAAGACTTAAAATTTCAGACTTAACTTCCTGCTGCCACAGGACACAGTTTAAATTTATCTCTGAGGGCAAATTTTTCCTTTATTTCCTGGTTTTTGGGAAAAAAATGTATTAATGGACTGTTTGGTAAGCAAAGATTCTATTTTGAAGAAAAGATTCTAGAAAATGAAGAACTAAACTATTCTGAATAATCGATATTTGTCTCTTTCTCTTTTTTCTTTTTTTTCCCCTTTCACTGTACAATAGAATCAACCCAGGAACTTTGCACTGAGGTACATCCTTAACCCATTTTATTTTTTAAGCAGGCTTTAAGTTGCCCAGATTGGATCAAAGTGCTGATCCTATTGCCTCAGCCTCCCAGAGCGTTGAGGTGACAGGCACGCACCACATGCTCAGCTGATCTGCATAATACACCATTCATTTGTCTTCACTGTGGGGGTTATATCCTTGAACATTATGAGTTTTGTAAAATAATGTTTCTTTCTTAAAAGTGGCTTTGTTTTTTTCTGTCCTTGAAAGTTATCAGATACTTTTGCAGACATCTATTCTTTGTGTTCTTGTTAAAGATCAAAGTATCTGGCACATAATAAATACTAAATAAAAGTTAATCATGATTAATAATAAAAACACTGGGCTTCCAAAGATAATATCAGGTGAAGGCTCAGAGTCTTCATATTTCCCTTCAGGAAGGGAAGTGAAATCTTGCAAGGTAGAGACATGAGGCATTTCAGTTGTAGGTTACTTCAGAATATTACTGTGGTACCTTGTAGTTATTGTGGTTATTTTGTTTTCCAGAGACATGAATGCTAACTAGTGGGAAATTACTGGTTCATGATTCCTGCCTGAGAGTTAGGCAGATAAACAAAGGACAGCATTGAAAGATGGGAAGGATGCAGGAATCCAAAAGGATTCAGGATTCCAGCTGTCAGTGTCTTTTCCCCTCCCTTGTTCAGCTGCTCATCTTCCTGAAAACCCCTGCTCAGTGGAGGCTTTTAAACCTAGTTACGATGTGGTATGAACTACTTACGGTTGGAAGTGTTGACTTCTACCAGGAAAATTAACATTTTAACTGGGATTGTATTTTAATTTAGTAAGGCTGCCTTGCCTTGCAGTGATTGGGAACAGAAATGAAGAAACTCTTAAGAACACAGGGTTGAGTAAGCCTACCCAGAGGCAGGCAGGACCAGGCCTCGAGGGGCCTCTCTGTGGAGTCTGGGGCATACTGGACAGCGATGCCCTTCTCCATGGGGGCATTGGGCAGCCCCAGGGAGGAAGCCTCCCAGAGCAGGCTGTAGGCTACACCAGATGGACCACGAGAGCCTGGGGGTGCATGGTGCTGGGGCCTGTCAGGGTGAGCAGCAGGCTCTGCTGGGGGACCACACTGTCACACTGTTGGGTTCAGGGCTTGCAGCCACTCTGGGTGTTTGCAGTTGTGTTCCACCTAGGTAACCCCTTCCTACCCAGAACCATTGGTGGGGCTTACCTGGAGTCCTTTGCCAAAATCCCAAGGCAGAATCCAAGGGTCCAAGACCATTTCCACCAAGCTCACGTTTTCCTTCTCTATAGGAACATCTGTCTTTCCTTTGACCAGCTCCCCACCATTCTTCCAAAGGCCACATTTCATTGTTCCTGGATCACTACAGTGAAGTATTACAGTTGTACAGCTCCCAATCTGGCCTTGGCTTGCTGAAAGAAAACTTTGTATGTATTTTGTAAGGCATAGATTCTATATTGTAATGATGTCCTATGCAAAAAGAAAAATAATGAAATTGTAAATTTTATTGTTTTAAC
>PVKA01003327.1:0-21943 GCA_004027165.1 Ctenomys sociabilis | reverse complement strand
GTGATTCATTAAAAAAAAAAACAAAAAAAACACAGGGTTGGGGGCCAGGGAGATAGCTCAGCAGTATAGCTCAGCTGCATAAGCACCTGCCTCAAGTCCAAGGTCCTGAGTTCGATCCCCAGTACCACTAAATAAAAAAAAAAAAAAAATACAGAGTCTAGAGAAGACTGGTGAAAATTGAAGTCTTTTAAAAATTGCTATGTTAGTTTGTGGGTTTTCTTTTTACTACATTGATTATAGCCAATCGTCCATCTGACAATGGCCATCTAGAATATATAAAGAAATTTTAAAAATCAGACCCCCAACAAATTCAAAGACCCAATTGGAAAATGAGCATCTGAGATAGATACATATTTCTCAGAGGAAAAAATACAAATGGCAAGTAAATACATGAAAAACTTCAACATCATCATTCATTCGAGAAATACAAATTAAAACAACACAGAGAATCCATCTCACCTAGAAAGAATGGCTAACATCAAGAAGTCAGCCAATAACAAATGCTGGAGGGGCTGTGGAGAAAAAGGAACGCTTCTCTACTGGTGGTGGGAGTGAAGACTGGTGCAACCACTGTGGAAATCAGTGTGGAGATTCCCTCAAATGCTAGAACTGGAGATCTCGTTCAAGCCAGCTATTCCCCTCCTGGATATTTTTCTAGAAGAACTGAAAACCTCATAGCACAGTCAGATATATGCACCCCTGTTTATACCAGTGTAATTTATCATAGCTAAATCCTAGAAAAAAAAATCCTGGAAACAACACAGATGCCCATCAATTCAAGACTGGGTAAAGAGTATGTGGTATTTTTACACCATGGAGTATTATTCAGCAATAAAAAAGGATGAATTTGAGTCTTTTGTTGATAAATAGATGCAACTAGAGAACACACTCTTAGGTGAAAAAAATAAGCCTCACATGTATTGTCGCCTTAATGTTAACCTGAAAGAGAACAATGGAATCTGAAGGTTACAGTAGATACTGGGAAAAGGGAATGAACTTATTCAAAAGGAAAGAATTACTGAGGAGAACAGTAAGAAGTGGGGAAAAGAGATTTATGTATGCAAGCAGGATGGTTGGGACAACTTTACAGTGCATTTCTGCTGGTCTATGGAAAGGAGCAGTTAATGCTTAATTTGTTTTATCTCCTATTTTCAAATGTACTTTTTTCTCTTCTTAATTTCTTACACATTTCTTTCTTCTTCCAATTTTGCATACATATATCTGGCAATATGTAACTGGTTAGAAGACAACACTATGCATTACAGCAAATACTGTGAAATTCATATTACTGTGTAAGTGAAAGTCTGTATCACAATTTTTTCTGTTTTAATTTTAATTTGTATTCTCTTTAAAAAAATTGCTATGCCAGCCAACAAAATATGCCTGAAAACTTTATTATTTTTGTAACCTGCTAATTTGTAACTCATGAGTTAAAGAAGACATAAATGTGAAATTAGAATCATTATCTAGCAGGTCATTGAAAACTCTACATAGGTAGGCCCTTTTTGGGAGAACATGGGAGGGTAGGAGAGTGTGTGTAGTCATTTTTCCAGGGATGCTTGCGGCTCCTGGGTGGGCCCCTATGCTCACCTATGGAAAAAGCCAGAGGCACTCATAGCCAGATAACTCTGGTTTCAGATTCTTCTTTGATGTAGCCTCTTACTTACAATGGGATCTTAAACAAGTCACTAAATAGTTGCTTATCCATTAGGCCACTGAGTAGGCTCAGTAAAATATTAAAATATCTACCTCAGTACAGAGGACCAAGTACTTTCAGCTAACAGATGTTCATTGGTTCCTGGATATGACAGTAACTATAGTTACATGAATATCTGCCTTCTAGCAAGGAATGCAGACTTTAAATCAAATATTTAGATAAATAAGCATCCCGAAAATGGGGGAGTCATTATACATTCATCCAAAAAGTGGCCTCCTCAATTATGAAGGCAGATATATACATCCTACTTGTCAACAGATAGGAAGAGGAATGTTGAGTTCCATTTCCCTTGAGATTTCATTCTTAACCTGGCATCTATAAAAAATAAAACCAAAAATTTATGTTATGGTTGAAGCCTCTTCTATGTAAGAAATACTTTCTTATCCTTCCCCTGAAAAATCAAACAAACAAATCAAAAACAATAAGTTGTGAAATAATTATTCTTCAAGTAGGAAAATGCACAATGCTAGACACCGAGAGACACAGAAGCATGAAATGTATGACTTTAAATTACCAGATATTTTAAAAATTAATTCATTATGAATGCTCTGATGGAGGCTCTTTCTTTCTCTGAATGTGAGTGTAAGGTGTAACAAGATCTGAAGGCTGCTGAACAATTCGCTCTTCATCGCTGAGATTTATGGTTGGTAACTGTAAAGAATGACATGATAGCCATCCAGAAATATTTATGTAACTAGCATATAATCCAATATAAACAAAACACTGAGGTCAACGAAGAGTCAAGACGCAATGGAGCAGTGGGCTGAATTCCACTAGATTGGATTTGTGAACTGAATTCCAGCAGGAAAAAAAGGGTTCCTCCTTTCAGCCTTAGGGAGATTTTCTTCACTTCTTTAAGCCTGCTTCCCCACAGCAACACAGACCCAGTCCTCTCCTCAAGGGACTGGGAGACCTGAATGAGACAATGGATGTGAGTCCTCAATGATGATGCTGTTTTAGCTGCTATCGCCTTTCTCCAGCATAGCTCGCAATCACCCATGCGTCTCTACTTTACCTGCAGCTCTTTGTTCAGAGTCTGGCCTATTCTTGCCTGGACTTCTGGAGTTGCCTCCTTGCTGATCTCATCCCTAAACCATTCTCCAGACTGCTGCTGAAACAGTTTCCCACAACCACTTACACAACAAATGAAGAGACTTGCAACATCTTTCCATTACTTAGCTTCCTTTTAGTAAGGTATTAGTTACACTGTTCTATGCTTTCTGTTACTTTTCTTAAAATTATTATTTTTTGAATTTATTTTCTGTATTTAAGACAGGGTTTACAGGGTCTCACTAGGTAGATCAGACTCATAGTGATTCTCCTGTTTTCAGCCTCCCAAGGGCTGGGATTACAGGCGTGTGCCACCTCGCCATCTCATTCGCTGTCTCAGCATGCCCCGCTGGTGGGGCCGGTACAGCACGCTGGGGATTGAACTTTGACCACTGCATTACTTTCTTAAAAGTAAATTTGAAAATTTTAGATTCAAAGAATAATGACGAAGTAGTTGTGATAATGTGAAATACATATTTGATATTCACCTTTATTTATTCTTACACAGTTCCTGAAACCCTTGGCATCTCCAGAGTGACAAATGTCTTTCGCATGTGTTTGAGCTAGTTTGGAGGTTGGAAGTTTCCTAAAAAAAATCCAGGCATGATAAGAAGAGTTAGAGTTTTTAGCATGGACTCGCAATACCCTGGGAAGTAAGGGAGTAAGAGTAAATTGATTTCCAATAGCCAATGATTTAGTCAACCATGCCTGCACAATGAAGTCTCCTTAAATCCCACAAAACATCCCAAATGGAGAGGGTATAAGGAGTGTATAGACAGTGGAAAATACGGAGGTTCTTGGAAGGTTGGGCACCTGGGAAGGGCATGGCAGCTCTGAGCCCCTTCGCACACACCTGGCTATATACATCTCTTCTGCCTGTTGATCTGAACCCTTTGTGATATCCTTTATAATAAATGGATAAATATAAGTGAGTGTTTTCCCAGGTTCTATGAGTTACCCTAGAAAATTAATGGTACCCAAGGAGGGGATTCAGGAAACCTCAATTTAAAGTAGGTCAGTCAGAAGTACAGGTGACAAAATATTATTTGTGGTTGACAAATTAAGTTAGGTAGGCTGTCTTGTAGTACTTGACTTCATTTCTGAGTATTTCAGAATATCAGAATAGAACTAGAGCCGGGGAGATGGCTCAGTGGAATAAGTGCTTCCCTGGAAAGCACAAGGGCCTGAGTTCAATCCCCAGTTCCGCAAAAAAAAAATAAATAAATAAAAATAAAGATACTTCTTTCTTAGCCGGGCGTGGTGGCGCAGGCCTGTAATCCCAGCACTAGGGAGGCTGAGGCAGGAGGATTGTTGTGAGTTCGAGACCAGCCTGAGCTACAAAGTGAGCTTAAGGCCAGCCTGAACTGCACAGTGAGACCCTGTCTCAAAAAGACAAAAAAATAAAATAAAATAAAATAAAAAATAAAGAATAGAACTAGAGGATAGGATGCCGAGCTGCTATTTACTGCAGAAGAATTGCTGGTGAGGAAAAAAGTTCCCCACACCTAATATCAGAAGGTTGGGCTGAATGGTAGGAATAGGAAAAGACACATTGCTCTTTTATAACCTCAATGGTAATATTGAGATTCTGTATAACCTACCCAGTTTCCTCTATTCCTAACACCTCATATGAATATGCTGTATTTGTCATAATTAATAAGCCTATGTAGTCAAATGACCATTAACTAATATCTATCCTTTATTCATATTTTCTTAGCCTTTATGAAATTTTTCTGTTCCAGGATCCTATCCATGCTATATTACAGTTAGGCTTCTGTTGTCACTGACAGTTTCTAATTTTCTTCCTCTCTGTTGATCTTGAAAGTTTTCCCCAGTTTCTCTTATTTTTAGATACATTATTATTTTTAAATTTAGCATACACAGTTCTCTGATACAACACCCTATCTACATTAGTTTGCTAGGGCTATTACAACAAAATGCCATACTCTAGATGGCTTAAATATCAGAAATTTATTTTCTCACAGTTCTGAAGACCTGAAATCTAAGATAACGGTTTTGGCAGGTTTGGTCTTTTTTTTCTGAGGCCTCTCTCATTTCCCTGCTGATATCTTTTCATGGTATGTACATCTACGGCATCTCTGTCCAAGTTTCCTCCTGTAAGGACTCCAGTCAGATTGCACCAGGACCCTCATTTTAATCTAGCTATTTTGTTGCTGTTTTTAAAGACAGGGTCTTGCTATGGAGTTCAGGAGGCTGTGAACTCACTATGTAGCCCAGCCTGGCCTTGAACTCATGACGATCCTCCTCCCTCAGCCTCCTGAGTGATGGGGTTGCAGGGGTGCACCACCATGTCTGGCTTAAAAATTTTAGTTTAGCTTGATCATTGTTTGATGTTCCCTCTATCTAAATGCAGTCATTCTGAGGTGTGGGTAGTTAGGGCCTCAGCATATATATTTGAGGAGATGTAGTTTAGTCATTTTGTAGGCAATTGTGTTGGGATTGGGACTCAGGACCTCAAGCTTGTCAAGTAGGCCCTGTGCCACTGAGCTATATCCCAGGCCCCTTAGAGGAGGTATAATTTAGCCCAATACAATAAGACCTGATGGTCTTATCTTTCACTTTGCAGTAACACCATATTCTTCACTCATCTTTTCAGAACTCATTTCTAACTAGTCTTATGTTTAGTGAGTTTTTTGATTTTAAAAATCAATAGAACTGATTCAGAGGAATAACACATCACTTCTTCCCTACTGTTACCATCAGGTAGAATTGTGTCACATTTCCCCCAAAATGACTGTGTTCATCTCTTGGTGAGAAGAGAAACATCTGTACATGGAGTTGCCACTCTTATTTGCAAAGCTGTGAAAATTGGGTCACTTATTCCTGGGTGTGTTAGCTTTCTGACACTGACAAAATACCTGAGAGGAGGGAAGGTTTATTAAGATAAACCTCATAGTTTAGGGAGTTCAGTCAGCAGCTGATTGACCCTATTGCTTCTGGAGCCGTGGAGAGGTAGCTCATTTCATGGCAGCTGCGAGGCGACCAGGAAGGGCCAGGGTCCCAATATTCCATTCAAGGACATGGACCATGACCTAGCTTCTTCCCATTGGTGTCTGGTTCCTAAAGAGCCCATCATCTCCCACTGCACCACATGCTGGGAACCAAGCATTTCACATGTAAGCCTTTGGTAGACACTTCCCAGACTACAGTGCACAGCCAACTTCTGATCCTACCTCCAGAAGAGTATGAGGTAGCATGGGAAGAAGAAGAGGGTGCATTCAAGAGTGGGTAGCTCCCAGTGTTGGGAACAGAGCAGCGACACAGTCGTGATTACATGTTGTTTACCACGCAGTGCCTTGCAAAGCGTCTCAGAGTTTCACATTCAAATCCACTGGGAGAAGTAGATCCCCGGTTCTTCTGCAATTCTTCCCCTCATGCTCTTTCTGGATTTCACTTCAGGGCAGTTGTCCCAGATGCCTCATGGGAATTCTATCCCTGTTGAGCCACTGGCTGTGTTGCCAGCACAAAGGTCAGTTTTGTTAGAAAGCTTTTCTCTGTGGTTCACTCTTCAAATCATAAACATTTATTTACATAAATGTATCTCTACACACAGGTGAAATATATGTACCTCAAAACCTTTTTTTTGTAGTCAGTCATGACCACAATTAAGTTTTTGTTATTTGTTTTAAATCAAATCTACCAATGAACAAATATCTTTAAAATTATATGACACATACAAAAGAGTGGGGCCTCAAGAAAAGCTCAGTGGAATAAGTGCAAATGCAAGGTCCTGAGTTCAATTCCTGGTACCACCAAAAAAGAAAAAGAGGAAGCCAATTTTGCACATTTGGAAGAGATTTTAACCTTAAGTTTCAGAATTCATGGAGCCAAAATGGAAAGAAATAATGAAGTTAAGCTAGGCGTCATACAGATGTCTATAAGTATGGCAACTGAGAGGTTGAGGCAGGAGGACAGAAAATTTGAGCCCAGACTTGGAGACCTTGTCTCAAAATAAAAAAGGCTGGGGAGTGGGGGTTGTGGATGTAGCTCAGTGTGAAGGAAAGAAAGTAAATAGGGCAAGAGTGGGTTTCAGGAGTGAAGATAGGGAATTTAGATGTGTAAAGAGCAAGCTGCCTTGGACCTGTCCAAGCCAGTACAGTGACGTTAGCTTGGTCACCACTCAGGGCTAGCGATAAAATTAGAGGAGGGCCAGGGTTATACTCAGTGGCACAGCACTTGCCTGGCAATGCAAGGTTCTGAGTTTGATTCCCTGTATCCCTGCCCCTCAAAAAAGACAATATGAAGAAACGACCAGAAAGATGAAGATTACAACTTCCAAGCTTGAGGAAATATGTTCCCATTGCATCAGATTTGTAGTGATTACATTAAACTTTATTAGGAAGTTGGGAATTGAAATTTTGATATAATGCATGAATTTTTGTTTATGTACTTTTTTTTTTTGTACATGAGATTGAACTCAGGACCTTATGCTTGCCAGGCAGGTGCTTATGCTGCTGAGCTACCTCTCTGGCTCAGAATTTCTGATTTTGGCATCAGGTCTTCTGACCTTAAGTTTGGAGAGGCAGTCCTCATGTGCACAGTAGCATAGCACTATAAATGTAGGCTAAAACCATGAAAAATCATTTTTTATTTTTCAAAAAGTCTTTTATTTATTTGGTACAGTGCTCAAACTCATGGTGATCCTCCTGTCTTAGCCTCCCCGGTGCTGGGATTACAGGTGTGCACCCCCATGCCTTGTTACGGCATGTGGGGTTCCAGGGCTAGTGTGGCATGCGGTACCAGGGATCAAACCCAGGTCCTTGCACTGGCCAGGTAGGCACTTAGACCACTGAGCTATCTCACCAGGCAAATTATGATTGTTCTATGACCTTTAAAATGTTTATTGAAACACCTATGGTGATGCACACTCAAAGTCTCACCACTGTGGGGTGGAGAGTCAGGAGGACCCTAATTTTGAGCCCAGTATAGATAACAGTTTAGCAAGACCTTGTGTCTAGAAACAAACAAAAGGTAAAAAGCCTGTGGGTGTATAGCAGTGCAAAGGCATTAGATTCAATCCCCAGTACCGAGGGAAAAATTGCCAACATATTTAAAACTTTATTAGTAATAAATGCAAAGAAAAATGAAAAAAAATAATAAATGAAAATATGCAGTATTCTAATTTAAATAATTAGAACTATTAAGAATTATGATATTATTTTTGTTCATAAAAACTTGAAGGATACTTCCAATGCTGCTTGGCTCCTTGTTCTGTAACATATAACAGTTTGTGTTCTTTGAGGCAATTCTCCTTTCTTCATTTTTAAAGAAAGCTACCATCTTTTATTCATCAGTGGAAATTTTAATCTGATGCTAATACTTGCTACATTTAAACAAACATCGTCCAAACCAGTAAGACATCTCTTCAACTCCAGCCCCGTGTTCAAGACAGAAACCTTTAAGAAAAAAGAAAAACCGTTGTCTTCATGTATCACAACCTGGAAATTGGAGTGTCAGATCTACAGAGCTGAGATTTTGCTCAAATCCTACGCTTTCTAATTAACCCTTCAGACTCAGAACCAAACGTGATGGCTATTGACATCTTCCATGTCTTCAAGCTGTATTAGGTCTCATTATTTTTTGGCTTTGCTTTATTTTGTGAGGTGCAGTCTCACGATGCAGCTTTCATTCTTCTTTCCTCAGCCTCAGGAGTCCGAAGATTGCAACTCTGGCCTGGCAGTAATATTCTGCCAGGGAAGTGCTTGGGAAGTGCTTATTCCACTGAGCCATCTCCCCCTACAGTAATATTCTGAACAGTGAGTTCACTGTTACACCTGCCCATAAGTTTTAGTTCACAAGTTATACAAAAACAGACACAAGTATACTGTACAATGCAACTCATATTTAATAGAACAGTCAGTCATAGTGATCATAGCAAAAATCATAGGGAAAGTATTTTTGAGCTTCTGGGGATCAAACTAAGGGCTTCATGCTGCTGAGCTATGTCCCAGAGAAAGAAAATGGTTAAGCATTTGACAGTAGAAGTCCCAATTGCCCAAATAAGGTTGGAATTTTTAAAAAGGTATAATAAATAAATACAAGCTATTACTGGTAATCTAAGGAAGCTGGCTGGATGTCAGTGATTTTTTTATCTAGCATTTTCTTGCAGTGTTCCATCAATACCTGTTAGCTCTTACTCTGAAAGTAATAAGCACTGAAAAAAACAGCAGGACTTACATATATATAGGAAGCGATATCTAAGCTTTGCCCCAGTGTTTGAAATTTAAACTTTTTTTTTATTTCTTTCACTTCTTCTACAAATTATTCAGGTTGTTTTTATTTTTCTCCTAAATTCTTCGTTTCCGAATTTCTTCATCAGCTGACTGGCATACAGATTAGTGTAATGGATAGTACAGGATTTGCTTTCATTTTATTTCTGTCCTAATACATCCATTCCATAGATCAAATTGATCATCTTTAGTCATTTCTTCCTATGAAAAAAATCACTGCTCTGTATATTGTTGACCTTGACTTTTCCATGTTTGTCTCCTTTTCAGACTTTCCGCCTTCTATCCAGTATTTCTGTCCTTAACATCTCTCTTTGTAGTCAAGAAAGATCTTTGTCATTCTCTCATTCCAAATACACATTCATTTCTTTGGAAATCCAGAACTTACTACGAAATAATTCTCAACCTATCTGATATCACATTCATCGTGTTCAAGATGTGTTGTCTCATCTTCCTTTCCTTACTCTTCAGTAGGAGAAATGAAGCCATCACTAGCCAAGAGTTTGTATCTGACTGTCAAGATCTTCTTTTACTGAATCTTCACCAACATTCATTTGTTTCCAGGATTCCTTAAAATGATGGTCATTGTTCAGTTTTTCTTTTCTTTTTAATCTATCTGGTTATTGCAGGGTCTCACTATGCAGTTCAGATTCTTAGTGATCCTCCTGTTTTCAGTTTCCCCAGTGCTGGGATTATAGGCATGCACCATCACACCCAGACTCTGGCCAGCTCAGCCCACCCTGGGGGTGGTGGGGCTGGTGCAGTATGTGGTGCAGGGGGGTCTAACCCTGGTCCCTTTATTGCCTAAGCTTGCCTAAACTCACCTATGCCTGCATAAGCAGGTTCTTCAGTCTGCTGAGCTATCTCACTGGCCCCTAAACTTCATTTTTTCAATGTAGTTAAAAAATGCTCCTATAAACATGGATGTACATATTACTGTGGTATATTTCTAATTTTCCCAGGAGTTTACCTAGAAGGGGAAATACCTAGATCAAATGGGACCTCTAATCTTAGTTTTTTGAGGAATCTTCACATTGATTTCCACAGTGGTTGAAGCAGTCTAAACTCCCGCCAGCAGTGGAAGTGTTCCTTTTTTCCCTTAACCCCTCTGGCAATTATTGGTTATTGGTTAATTTCTTGATAATAGCCATTCTTTCTGGAGTGAGACGGAATCTCAGTGTTGTAATTTGCATTTCTCAAAAGGAAAATGATGTTGAATTTTTTTATATATTTTATTTGCCATTTATATTTCTTTTTCTTTTCTTTTCTTGTCTTGTCTTTTCTTTTCTTTCTTTCTTTCTTTTTTTTTTTTTTTTTTTTTTTTGTGGAATCAGGGATTGAACTCAGGCCCTTGCAGTTGCCAGGGAAGTGCTTATTCCATTGAGCCATCTCCCTGGCCCCCAGCCATTTGTATTTCTTCACCTGAGAAATGTATATTCATCTCAGATCACCATTTTTGGGTTGGGTTTTTGAATTTTGGGGATGTGATTTTTAAAAGTTCTTTATATGTTCTAGATAGAAGTCTTTTGACTGAAGAAATGATTTTTTAAGTTCTGTTTGTTTTGACAATTTAGTAAATGTGTAATATAACATCACCTTTGGAATATTAACAATCCTCTTTTCAGGAGGAAGCTTTAATAATTAATTGCAGTGAAAATAAATCTTTTATCTCAGTGAAAACTGAGATGTGTAAATGTGACTTAAGAGCTGCTACTTTCTTATGATTATTTTTCTATGGAATATTCTGATTATTACAGAAGTAGAAAGAGTTTATATGTAAATTTAAATTCTCTTTAAAAAGATCTAGTCATAGGTTATAGAAGCTATAAAATCAATTAGTATTTAACATAAAGATAAGCAATGTAGCTCTTTGTTTTATTTTATTTACTTATTTATTTTTTGAGACAGGGTTTTACTATGTAGCTTAGGCTGGCCTCAAACTTTTGGCGATTGTCCTACCTCAGCCTCCTAAGTGCTGGGATTACTGGTATGTGTCACTATGTTCAGCAGAAAGACTTTTTTTTTGTGGAACCAGAGATTGAACTCAGGCCCTTGCACTTGCCAGGGAAGTGCTTATTCCACTGAGCCATCTCCCCAGCCCCAAGCTTTTTTTTTTTTTTTTTCTCCAAGCCTTTGTTTTATAAGCAACTTGAGCTTGAAAAGTGTTTACATAAATTCATTGGCAGTCTTCCCAAACTCATCTGTGGATAACGTCATCTATGTTAGAGTTAATATATTTCTGATTTGTTTGGTGGCTTTCCATCTGTGAATGTTCTTAATGCTCCATGAATCATGAACAGCTCTTAAGTTTTCTATGCTTGGTGGTCAGAAATTGTTACTTCTAGTCTGCATAAATTTTAATTTCTCCCCAGTTTCTCCTGCATGTTGAAGCTGTAACTTTTTAGAACTTTGACAGTTACTAAATCTCATGTATAGAACTTTGTGACAATTGTTGCAGAGGAATTTCTGTGTGGATTTGTACCTGCCATAGGCTTCCCTGAGTCAGATGCTGTGAAGAATAAAAATAAGTGGAAAAGGTACAGGCCTAGGGGAAAGGAGGAAGGTGGAAATAACGAAGAGATAGCCTCATCTCTCCACATCCTGGCCACCCTGCCTGTCCCAACACAAGCGCTTTGTCCAGCCATTGTGATGGGTGAGCTTGAAGACCATAGTGTGGACAAGCAGGACAGCACAAACTCATAAAGTGATATGGGCAATGTGCTTTATGGGCTGACAGGAGCCTGAATTAGTGTTGGGGAATATCAGAAAATAAAATAAATGGAGTAAAAGAGAATAAATAAATTTAAATGAAGTGCTTCTCCAAATCCTAATATTGGGGGACTGAGAAGTTAGGAGGAAGGAAAGGGAAGGGTGGAGAGAAAGATTAAGGAACTACCACAATAATGCCTTTTTTTTTTTTTTTTCTCAGTACTGGGGATTGAACTCAGTACCCTGTGCTTGCCAGGCAAGCGCTTATTCTACTGAGCTATCTCCCCAGCCCCACAATAATGCTTTTCAATTTTCAATGCCAGCCTTAACAGATCCTGTCTTATTATTGATCAAAGCAACCAACATACAGTACACTACCACATATCTCCTTTTTCAGTTTATTCCCCAAAACTGAGCTCTCACACATTTCTAATTGTAGGAAAGGCAACTGACCAAGGGTCTTGGCCAAGGTGTCAGAAATCTACAGCTAGGAGGCCACTGCTCCTGGGCTGCTTCCAGCCAATGACAGTGCAGCAGGGATCCCCAAGTAGCACACCTGGTCCTCTGATGGCCACTTTGGTTGGACGACTCCTTGTTAGCCACACAGTGACCCAGGGCACTTCAGCCCACATCCTTCCTCCTCCTCTCAGGGGTCTTAGCACTTTCCTGCCACTGGGACAAAATGACCAACACCTACAACTTAAAAGAGGGCTTGTTGTGGCTCATGGCTTCAGTCTGTGGTCAAAGCTGGCACCAAGGCAGAAACTCCATGTGGAGGGCATGGTGGAGGGAATGGTCACCTATGGTGAATTAGTTAGTGGTCAATTTGCATGGGCACACCCAGCTTCATTGAGTCAGTGTGGCTCTGGGCACGGAAGGCTCACCTGAGGATTGTTGTCAGAACCACCATCAAGGAAAACAGGAGGGCAGTTCATGCTGCTGATTTCCTAGGAGAAGCTTTGCTGCAGCTGGTTTTCCAGATAGGTTGGGTCTTCCCCGGGACTGTGAATGCTGTTGTTCTCTTCAGGGAGCTCTGGCCTTCACTTTTGTGTGGAATGTGGTTTCCTGGCTCTGGTGCAGATCACTCAGCCTTCTGGCACAGATCTTTTGGTCTTTTGGAGCAGACTCTCTAGCCTCTAGCACCAGCTCTTGGGTTTTCTAAGCTGACCTTGCAGCCTTCCATCATGGATTCCTTGGCCTCCTGATACAATAGGGATAAGACAATGCTGTGGGCTCTGGACCTCTAGCTGGTCTTGCACAGGACATTGCTGGGGGCTTTGGGCCTTTGACCAGACTCATGGGATCCATGCCCTCAGTGGATTCTTTGAGTCTCTATCTTGTAGTCAGATCTCTTGCACTCATCTGCAGTTGGCTTTGTGGCAAATATTATAAGATAATCCTGTAAATTTATTTGTCCTGAATTAAATATATTCCCTTGCAAATGCTGACTAACACATCAACCCAGGGCAGGCTAAAAATCAGGGAGAGAGGAGGGAGTGATGGGAGGCAAGAATACACCCTTAGAGGTGACATCCTGTGACCCTCCCTGCCTCCTGCCTCCTAAACATATTCAGCTACTGAATGTATCAATGGAGGAATCCACCAAAAAGGGACTATTAGATGCTTGAGGCCTTGGAAGATATAAAATTAAATAATACTTTACTTTTATTGATATCAAAACTAATTCCCCCTTTTTAAAATGTAGATAACTAGTTCTGTCTAACTTTCTCAAGGTTTTTCTGTCTACCTGTCTCAAGCTTCTGGCAAGATCTACAGAAACCATTTTCAGAGATGCAACCCAGGCATATATAATTTTTACAAAATTTCTTCACAATTCTAGCTTGTACTGAAGTTTGAGAATCATTGACTGCCACTGTTTCATGGCACCAGTAGCTGATGTCTTAGAAGTACTGATGGCTAAAAGACTTCTGCCTTGATCCAGAGACAATCATTTGTAGGGAGGTAGTTAATCCCAGTGGTACAAGGAATTCTGGTATGAAGTAGATTGTGATATAGAGAAGGAAAGAAGCTAGTAAAATATGTAAATAGTGAGCACCAGAGTTCAGCCTGGTTGGAAAATTAGAGGGATTGGTGCAAAACACATACATCAGAACTACTCTACAAAAGAGACTGAGCCAACCTATCTGTAGGCATATGGGACCAGTGATGCTTCGCCACTGTGATCTGCCAAGCTTGTAGGCTGCACAGTGCTCTGTATGTCCAAAAACAAGAGGCCATATGCACAGAGATGCACATCAGCAAGACTTCTGAGAGGTCCAGGGACATAGGAGGCTAGAGATAGCATCTGCTCCACAAGGGTTGGGTCTACTTGAAGGTTGGAAATGTCTCTTCAGCGTTGCTTGCTTTCCTCTGTGACTTCCTAAGATGGAATGATCATCCGAAAATAACACAAGAGCCTCATATGCTTTGACTCCATGCCAAGATTCTTCAAGATCTATTAGAATGACCCATTATAATAGAACAGTCCCGGTCTTCATTATATTCCCATCTCTAACCTGGCAGCTGATTCCCAGGAACTTACTGAGTGCAGTGTTAAAAATATTAGATTCAGTGAAGCACCACTAAGTATTCTGAAATCTTTTGTCATCCTCAATGTTCTTCATAATTTTTGCCAATATCCGCCTCAGGCATGATGAATTATTCCATAGCTGCATGTGACTGTGGAGAATATCACTTCTTTTAGTTATGGAAAAATAGATTCTCTCTTACTAAAGAGGCTATCATTCTTCCAGTGTGTGTTCTTGGCCCATTTGTCAAAGATAAAATAGTTGAATATACTTGTGGTTATTTCTGCAACTCCCATTCTGTTCTGTGGAACCTCATGCCAGTTTTTGTGACATAAAAACTGTTATTATAGTAGCTTTGTAATATAAATGGTGCTGGGGAAAACTGGCTATTCACATGCAAGAGATTGAATCTACGCTCGTAGTTCTCACCAGGTACTAGACGAAAATCAAAATAGATCAAAGAAGTAAATGTTAAAACGGAAATGCTTAGCCAATGGCAAGACAACATGGGTAGAAGTCTTCAGGTCACAGGCACAAGCAAGGACTTTCTGAACAGAACTCTGGTTGTACAGGAAATAGTTCTGAGAATCAAATGGAATCATATTAAATTAAAAATCTATAGAGCAAAAGAAGTAACCAACACTGAAAAGACAACCGACACAATGGAAAAATTTTTTTGATACCTGTTCCTCAGAG
Organism: Ctenomys sociabilis; assembly: GCA_004027165.1. Taxonomy (NCBI): domain Eukaryota; kingdom Metazoa; phylum Chordata; class Mammalia; order Rodentia; family Ctenomyidae; genus Ctenomys; species Ctenomys sociabilis. The sequence continues at coordinate 6,995 of PVKA01003327.1, read as the reverse complement.
GACTAATATCTAAAATATATAAAAACCTAAAAACCAACTAGACCTTACAAAATAAAAGACCCAACCAAAAAATGGGCAAGTTAAATGAATTGATACATCAGAGGATAAAGTACAAATGATCAATACATACATCAAGAAATGTTCAGCATCTCTAGCCACTAGAGAAATACAAGTCAAAACAACACTGAGGTTCCGTCTTGGCATCATCAAGAAATCAAACAATAACAACAATAACAAATGCTCAAGAGGCTGTAGGAAAGAGGAAGTCTTCCATACTGTTGGGGGGAGTATAAGCTAACACAACCTCTACTGAAATCAGCATGGAGAGTCCTTTAAAAAATGGAAACTAGAAATTCTATTTGACTCAGTTATTCCCCTTCCAGGTGTGCTCTGGAGTTAAAATATAGCACAGTGATCCAAGCACACTTATGTTTATAGTAACACAACTTGTAATAGCTAAATCTTGGAAGCAGCCTGTCTGTTCATCAGCAGATGAGTGACTGAAGAAAATGCAGAACTTACACACAATGGAGTGCAAGTCTTCTATAAAGATACATTTGAAAATGGGTGCACCTTGAGACCATATTGCTCAGTGAAATAAACCAGACACACAAGCTTAAATAGTATATAGTTTCTCTTGCATGAGAGACTCAAATTATAAATTAAGAACAAAATAAAAGAAAATAGGAAGAAGGAGACAGATTTCTTTCAAGTGGGAAGGGATCAAAAGATGGAAGGAAGAGGGATGGAGGGAGGGGGGAAAGGGATGGAAAAGGATTTTTTATTCATACCAATTTCATCCAAGCAATGTAAACATTATATGTTATGAATACATACTAACAAATAAAAAATTGAAACCAGAAAAAAGACTTTTGTCTCTTTTTTCCCCTTCTTATAAATCATCCTTTTTCTTTTGAGACAGGCTCTTGCTCTGTAGTATAGCCTGGCCTTGAACTCAATATGTAGCCTACACTGGTGTTGAACTCATGGCTACCCTCTGTCTCAGCCTCTCAAGTTCTGGGATTACAAACATGCACCACCATGCCAGGCTCATGCTTTTCTTGTATATGTGGCACCTCTTCTTTGTGATTTGGGATTTTTTTTTTTTTTTTTTTTTTTTTTTGTATTTTAGGAAAAGGTCTACAGGATGTTCAGAGTCTCACTGCTAGCTGGGACTTGGAGTGATCCACCTGTTTACAGCTTCCCAAGAGCTGGGATTACAGGCATGCACCACCATGCCCACTCTCAATCACTGTCTCAATGTGCCCTGGGGGCGATGCCAGCACAGCAGGCTCCCAGGGATCAAACCCTGGGCCCCTGTATCTGTTTGCAAGTGCTTTAATCCACTGAGCTATTTGGCTGGCCCTGTGACCTGGGATTTTAAGGCAGTTGAGGTAAAGAAAATCTTGGCTTATCATGACTCACTTGTTCCTAATATATCAAATTATCTTAAATGCAAAGATAAATGATGGTGAAGATTCACCTTCTTATTTATGTCTTTGGTTCTGCAGGTGCTACATAAGATCTCCTGGAGGTGAGGCCCACGTGTGTGTATTTCCATGCCTCTGGTGTTCCCTTTTGAACATGTCACTTTCTAAAGTTATGGTTACTCTGGATTCTAGAAATTGGCCCCCTTTTATTCCTTCCCACAAAGATGACCGCACTTAGGGACTTACACAATGGAGCAGAGGAAATGAGGTCTAGCCAGCAGCTGTTTTCTATGTTGACTGCCAGATTCGGGTGGACAAATGGCAAGGCCTGCAGACCGGGGGTTTTGTCCTTGAATAGGAGAAGCCACAGCTGAGTACCTGTGAAATGACAGTTTTCCACCAACATTTCCTTTTCACTTGAGAAAACTCATATCATACACAAAGCTTCGAGTTCCACAGCTATTAGCTTACCCAGACGCAGTTCATGTTCCTTTTACAGTGTGCATTACCATGATAATTTGGCTTTTCAGTGAGGAATAGAGTACCAGTTCTTAGAAAATACCTGGTTGTTATGAGTGACCTGTCATTAATTGGCTAGCTGAGTACACAACCAAAAGCATTAATCTACTTATCATTGAGATAGCCAGGTAGACAACTAGAAGAGGAAGGAGAGTAATATGTTTGAGTACAGTACTTACCATGTACAGTGTATTATTAAATCTTTTCATATATTTATTCAATTAGTCATTCAATAAACATTTACTGAGTCCCACTGACACTATGCTAGAAAAAGGAAATGCAAAGTTTAAGGATCACCATTCCTGCTGTCAAGGGCTTATTATAGCAAATATCACTGAATTCAATCTAGCACGATGGAAATGATAACAGACACAGGAGGTGTTTTGGAAACATAGATGAGTTACTGAAAATCAACTATTTGAATGCCTAATTCTTTCCCAAGGAACTATCTTTGAGGTTAGCTTGGTAAGGTAAGGAGTCCACTAGATGAAGATGTGGAGAAGGGCATTCCAGGGAGAGGAGCAGTAGGTGTGAAGGAATAGCAGCATAAACTAGCATAGGCTTGGGGGAAGTTTACTGTAGGAAGTGAGGCTGCAAGGGAAAATGGGCTGGAATATGAAAGGAAGTGTGCTTAGGTTATGCTGGAAGCCTTTAAAGCAGAAGAGTGATGAAGTTAGGCTGTCTGCTAGAGAGAACCCACTGACAGTGATAACGTCAGAGGGAGACCAGAGCCGCCATCTTGGAGGGGAGGGGTGCTAAGAAGCAATCCACAGGGAGGGGAGAGCAGGGCTGTCCATGAGAGCATTGTGTGAAAGGTGATGTTGCTTGGGTGTGGGAGGGCAGAAGAAAGAAGGTTTCTCAGATAATTCCCTGGATTCTGGTTTGCCTAATGGTGCAAGCCCGACTGCTTCCAGCCAGAGCCTGGATTAGGGTGAGGCAAGCAAGGCTCTTGCCTCAGGCATAAAACCAAGGGCAAGCTGGACATAACACTCAGCAATCTTCATAGACAATATTTTAATGTTATGCTTAAAATTAAAATTAATGCAAAACAAAATCCATGGGCAAAATACCAACATTGTGAAGGAAGAATCTGACCTGCTCCCACACCCCGGTTTCGTTTGCCTCACCCAGACTGTGGTTTGAATACAGCATCTCTAGTAGGAAATGTGAACCCATTTTCAGGCGAGACTGTAGCCAGAAGAAGTAAAATAACTGCTGTAGCTGAAGCTCTCACAGCCAGCTGGTGCCAGGAGCCAGAAGCCTGCCCTAGCCAGCACTGGACCGAAAGCCATTACCTCCCCTCTTCCCACAGCCCCTCACAGAGCTGAGATATTTTGTCCAAACTGTGAGCTCCTGTACTATGTTTTCATTTGCTTGCTTTCCATTTTTACTAAAGAGTGACCATGTCAATAAAGGGCAGTGTCGCCCAGCCCTATTGTGTCAGGGCTGAGATTAGCAGTAAAAGAGAAGCAATGCTGTAAGGCACAACAGACAGGTAAGATTATAAATTATAAAAGAAAGGAAAAAAAGAACCCTTTGAGAACCAGTCTAAACTCCAAGAGCAAGAAGCATCAATGTTTGAAGTTTTCAAAAGTGTGCAATCAGCTAGCACAGATTGATTCATCGAAATGACAAACCACAGTTTCAGGATGGATGCATTAAGTAGCACCTCTTGGAATCCGTGTGTGGAGCTAAGTGAACACAGGGGCACTTTAGCATTCAGCCGCTTGACCTCCCAAGCATTTAAGGCTCCATTCCACCCCCAATCCTCCAGTGGAAATTATGGAAAACAAATAATCTTTCTCTTAGCTTAATCATTTCTAGGGATTTTGAGCTCTCAATGCAGACTGCTCTCTATCCCTGCTTCTCCTAGCGACTCCTCTAGAAGATGCTATTTTAAAGTGGACAAGGGACAGCATTCCCCCCTGCTGACCATGGTCCCCCCATATGGTCTGGACCTAATGCAGTTTTCAGCCTCTGTAATGATGACTGACAAGTTCTAGATAAAACACACAACACCATAGATGTATATGTTTTCACATTTCTCTTCTTTTTGTGGTGTGAATCCACTAGACTGCACTGCAAGATGACTTATTTGTGAGCTAATGATATTGTCTATGATATCCCATGGGTTCCATGATGGATACTGCTGCCCAAAGCTAGCATGGTAGTGGTGACTTGCTTGGTTAGCTGATACCTGGAGCACCGCTGGTGTACCAACAGTTTTTCCTCATATGAGTATAGTTTTTGAAGGTGCAGCATAAATCCATACAGGGTGTTTAATATAATTTTCAGGAAAATGTATTAGAGAATTTCCTACAGCTCTAAGAAATAAAAATATGTTTAATGGTTAATACCATCAACCCAAATATTAAAGCTAACTGCGACGTAGCTATGTGTAACTTTTCAGATGGTAATTTTTTTCTTTTGTATATCCCCTAACATTTCAAGGATATTTTCCACAATATCTTGTATTCAGTATTTTTACTCACACAAAGAGAAGAAATTATATGTCCATATTTTATAAATAAGCTTAAAGGAAGTTCACTGTTTATTTATTAAAAGCAGTAGAAGTAAAGCAGATCCTTTCATAATCACAGCTTTTTGTGTTATTACCTTCTGTATAATTTATATTAATAGTCCTTTTCAAGATACCATAAACTCATGACCTTCATGGATTCAATTTGTTTTAATTAACTATATTAACAATAACATTATTGGTTGTTAAGCCTCTATTTTAGTCTGGGAAGCCATTTAAATCAGTTGTTTTTGCCTTTTAGCACTGCTTCTGGTATTCTTGTTTTTGGCAAGACAGGATGTTTCAAAACCAACCTTATGCCGGGCGTGGTGGCGCATGCCTGTAATCCCAGCACTCGGGAGGCTGAGGCAGGAGGATTGTTGTGAGTTCGAGACCAGCCTGAGCTACAAAGTGAGCTTAAGGCCAGCCTGAACTGCATAGTGAGACCCTGTCTCAAAAAAGAAAAAAAAAAAAACAAAAAAAAACCAACCTTATTATTTTTTTTCTTATCCTGCGACATGGAATTAGTTACCCCAGAACTCCGCTTTTTTCTTTTTCTTTCTTGGTGCTGGCACAGAACCCAGGGCCTCGTACATCCTAAGCACGTGTTCTACCTCTGAGCTTCTCTGAAGTCCCTTTCTCCTGGTGGAGAATCATATTAGAGACCCATGTGCTATTGCTGTGAAACCAAATTTAATAATGGTATATCTAGAAAACATATAATTTTAAAAAGCCGAATCTTCATACTGGTGCATCCACTTTCGCGTATCATGTTACTGTACTCCTTTGTGATAGTAGTTTCATCATTGTCTAGTTGAGGAAAGCCATTTTTCGTAAGAAGGAAAGCCTCATTCACCAACACCACTGCCAGAATATATTAGCTGCTCGAAAATGATACAATTTTTTCTTATCATTCTATCCAATTAAATAGTTCATAATCCAAACATATAAGAAAAGGACTCAGCTTTTCTGGGATGGAAGGTCACCAGGACCATACATGCTGTGGAGATTGCAATAGTCATGCTTAAGTTATTTTCACCATACTATTGTGTAAGGGCCCTAGGGCACAAGCAGTGAAATTGTTTAGTTTGCTCAAAGATTTTCCAGAGACTTCTCAAATCTCACTTAAAAGTTTAATGTTGCAATAATTTTAGGTTACTTAATCATCCTAAAGGCTGAATGATCTTAGTCATTCACTTGTTTCTTTCCTTACATTAAAAATGGAACACTTCCATTTTTAGAGCAAGCAATCAACTTCTATTGGAAATTCTTGGGTAGTCTCCAACTATGCAGTCCAAGCAACTCGTCAGGGGGCTCACAGGCACATTCTGAACTTATTAGCTCTTCATTTCTGTGAATTGACTAGAGGTAGAAGCTTTACAATAAATGAACATTCATTGATTCTTTATGACAGACCTATCTCAAATGTATATTGAAAATAGAAGTTTGGAAATAAGAAGCATGTTTATTTTTCTTGCTTTAAGCCATCTCCAAAAACTGTCCTGCCCCTTAAGAACTGACAATGCTGGAGGACACTGTTTCAACTCCCCAGTGTTCCATGGGAACAGGGTCAACCCCAGAGATGACTTAGCAGATGAACTTTGTCTAGGATGGATGGATGGTAACCTTCATTGTGTCTTTTTTGTACAATATAGGAAAGAAGAAGAAACATATAGAAGAGTGTCTAGAAGTGAAAGGACCACAGGACTGCCCTTGCTAATGATCTTGTACCCCTATTCTGGCCTTGGGATGGATACACACACACACACACACACACACACACACACACACACACACACACATATATATTGTATCAGGAATTAAACTCAGGACCAAGTGCTTGCCAGGCAGGCACTTATGCCACTGAGCTATATCCCAGCCTGTTATATCTTCTTTAATCGCAGTAAAACAGACTGATGACCCCACGACTGGAGTACTCAGTATTCCTATGCAGGAATTAAGATGGACATGGGAGATCAGTGGTTGCTCAAATTCCATTCTATTCCATGTCAGACTGGCATCTGTCTTCACCAGAAGTATATCTCTCCTGGAGTGAGTGCAGTAACTATGTGGGTATATTTCTCTGTGTTTGAAGTCTTCAGGTAGCATCTAAGGCAGCTGTTAGTTCTAACATCAAAAAAATCATGTTTGGTGATCATAAACCAGTTTCAGCATGTAATCATTTGGTTTCTCCAGATTATGACCCTCTCTTTATTTATTCATGTACTAATTCATTTATTTGGCAGAGCCAGGTATGGTGATACGCACCTATAATTCCAGCACTTGGGAGGCAGAGGCAGGAGGATCCTTGTGAGTTTGAGGCCAGCCTGTGCTACTGAGTTCAAGGCCAGCCTACACTACATAGTGAGACCCTGCCTAAAGAAAAAAAAAATTATCTAGCATGTGTTTGTCAAGATGTTTATGTGTACTTAGCAGTAGATTAAAAAACTGAGGGTTTAGCAAGAGCATAATGTATTATTTTTTATAGTGTGATGGAGCCATAATTTAGAAAACATGACACTTTTGTT
>PVKA01003326.1:0-111432 GCA_004027165.1 Ctenomys sociabilis | reverse complement strand
AAAAAAAAAAAACACAGAAGAAATGGACAGAATCTTAGATACAGAAAAATTACCAAAGCTGAATCAAGAAGATATAAAACATTCTGAATAATCCAATATTAATCAATGAAATTGAAAATGTAATAAAAAAACAACAAAGAAAAGCCCAGGTCCCGGTAGATTCACAGCCAAATTCTACAAAAATTCAGAAAAGATTTAATGTCAATTGTTCTCAAACTCTACATGAAATAAAAAATGAAGCAATTCTCCAAATTCATTCCTAGAGACAAGTATTACTCTGATACCTAAACCGGAAAAAGATAGATCATAAATAAGAAGTATATCTAATTTAATTCCAGTGTATTTGTCATACGCTGTGTATACATACATATATATGTGCAGATGCTCGATGACATACATATACATCAGATTTCTTTCTAGGCCATAGAATTCTTTTGACTTTAAGATTATGCCATGAATCACATTTGAAAATATCTGATGATTTTCAGTAGGATTTTTGCTCATATGAACATTTCCTGATATCAGGATTTATCTCATAATTATTTTTTCTTAAATTTGAAGATGTATGGAGAGATGTTGTTTGAAATAGATTTTTCACCATTAATGATACCTTTTTGAAGAAGAACTTTTTGTGTGTTCTCCATATTTAAAAAAATATTCTTCTTCCAAACATTGCATTTATATAATAATGATTAATTCATTTATCCTTTTCCATTTATTCTAAAACTGTAACAGTCAATCATATCTTTAGATTAATATAAGATAATCAGTGCTACTGTACCAACTTGTGCAGTCTTTCATTTCTGGCATTTTGCTTTGTTGCAGACAAATATATGATTTATATTCTGGCTTTTGAAATACTGAAAATAGCTCAAAGCCTATCATTACTATTTCATGGACCCCTAGGAGACCAGAGACACCATATTGGGAATCACTGTACTAGAAAAATATACATTTCTGAATTATAATAAGTTCTCATGTGGCTTCATAGGTTAATAAATTCTGTGCTAGCCCAGTGCATAGGATTTCTTTATTTTTGTGTAGGTTTGATTGTTATACTAATAAAGAAATGTGAATACTCTGTAAATCATTTATATTTAGAAGATATTTATACTGTTTGGAACGTGTAGGAGTCTAAAATGCTAAGACTTCAAAGCCCTTCAGTACAAGAAGTTAGTGGATATTATAAAAATTAAATCACAGCTATGTACTATTCAATTAAAACATACTTATTTTAAATGCGTATTTCTGTTTACATTTTTATTTAGCTATAATAAGATTAAAGAGCTAACCACAGCAATGACAGACTAGATACATCTGTTATTTAGATGTATATATATTTGTACATTTTTATATATGTAGATACATGAATGTGTTTATATACATAAGCATAAATGAATAATGGCTAAACAAAAATTCAGCATACTAGTAACAGAGAATGATGGATTCATGAAGAGTCACTTGTTATTTTCTTGTTTTGCTTGCACCCACATGATTATGTATGTAAAGCATATGTGCCTTTATGTTTAGGGTACCAACACTACTAAAAGATTAAACTACCGAAATAATTGCTTCACTATGGTTTCTCACCATCTTACCCATTCCTCCTTGTCAAAGTTTCAACATGTCCTCTTAAGTGAAAATTTATGTTTCTTTCTAAATAACGGGTTTGTAGTTACGATGCACTCTGCGTCCCAAGCCCTGGAGCACGGGCCCCACCTTAGGGCGTGCAGGGCCTGCTCGGGGCGGGGAGAACTGACCCAGGGTGACTCGGACTTGAGGCGTACACAAAGGGACTGAGGAAAGCGTCCGGGCGCCACTTCCGTGGGGGAGCTCAGGGGACACAACCGCGCCGCATCGGCGGAGCCAGGCCCTCCGGAGGAGCTCGATCTTTGCCATCCCCACGGAAGGGAGAGAGAGGCTGGCCAGAAGCTGCAGCCGCTGCCGTCCGCTGTGTGCTGTGCTGCTTTCTGCTGCCATGAGCCGCGGCCACTTCCCACCCTGCCTGGCAGCTGGCCGAGTAGACGGAAAGCTGCGCTGTGGGCTAAATAAACCTTTCCTTAATTTGGGGGTATCAGGTATTTTGTCCCATCAAGGAGTAAAAAGTAACTGAAACAGGGTCCTTTCCCATAAACCAAAGATTTATACCGTAACATGAAAACTTTACTTTTTGTTTCTCATTAGTGAATTCAAATTAAATTAGACATACCACATAACTGAGAGGGTGAAATAAGATTTCAGACAATCCTAAGTTCCCTGTGCTGAGGGTATGGTCAATCTCATCTTTACGCTTTCTTCTAGATCACGTCTTGCATGCTAAAACTAGCTCTTTAAACATACTTGAAATTCATAGTTGGCAAGGGTGGTATCCTCTTTCTCAGAGATCATTATTTCTGAATTTTGCATGTGCAAAACTTCATTGTTTGAAAATTTTGTACTTTTATAAAATATGCTTTTTTTTTTTTTTTTCTTTTCTGGAACTAGGGATTGAACTCCCACCCTTACCCTTGCCCTTGACCTTGCTGGGGAAGCACTTATTCCACTGAGCCATCTCTCCAGCCCCTTAAAATATACTTTTTAATGAGGGATCTACACAATTTGATAACCTATTAAAATTCAGAGAACAAAAGCACCTTGGTTATAGCTGTATAATTTCATTCTTTATAGACTATCACGAAATTTATAAACTAATCTAATCAATTACATTATAGAAGAACTGCATAACTAATATCTGGATAATTAAGAATAGCCTATCAGCCTATCATATGAATTATCTAAAAATCATTTGACATTTGGCCTGGAGTAGAGGTAAAGCACTCAGGCTGTAGAGTGACTATTTTTGAATCCTGGATTTGCTGTTCCTTGAATAGGTAGCATTCACTTATTAAGCTATTTGTCATATTAGTTTCTTCACTTATAGTACTGACATAAATTTTATTGTAACACATATGTAGATTAAATTATTTATTTACAAAGGTCTCAAAATAGCTGGTATGTATATCAAGTAAAAATTTACTTGATTTATAACAAAATTGTCAATGAAGTTGAATAGGAAAATGTTATCTTTTCTATAGATGATGTTCAAGTACTTGTATATATGTGGTAAACTCAATCTTAACTTCATATCTCAATCCATAATTTAAATTTAAGATTAGTTCTATATCTAAATGTGAGACATGAAATTATCTTCCAGAACAGAATATAGGAGAAAATCCTTATGGTATATCATTGGGCAAAAAATTCTTAAACAGAACAAACTAAGGATAAAGCATTAAAGAGAAACTTTTCTTATAATTAACAGTTTAGATTTGTGTAGTGATTACGTTCATCTTAGGGAATTTGTGACTGTGCATAATATATGCTCGTTCCTCTTTTCTTCTCAGTCTCCCTCTTTTCAATTCCTCTTCTCTTCCTCCTTCACAAAGCTTCACAAAGTTTCCATTTTTCCCTTTTCTTTGTGTTTTCTTCCCCTCTCCCTTCCTCATTCCTCTTGAACAATCACAACAGCTATTATGCATTTAGGTTCCTATTTATACTTTCAGTTTCTCACATCAGAGAGACCATGTCATATTTACACACTGTCTGCTTTATTTCACTTAAGAGCGTGGCCTCAAGGTCCACTCTTTAGCTCTAAATATATCAAATTTATCCATGTTATTGGTTGAGTAAGTACTCCACTGTATAAAAAACCTATATCTTCTTTATCCATTCCTCAATTGATGGTAATTTGGGTTCTTTTCAAGATTTGGCTATGACAAATTGTGCTGCTATAAACATAGGTACACATATATCACTTAGATACGATGTTTTCAATTTTGTGGGAAAAATACCCAGGAGGGAAATAGCTGTGTTGAATGGAACTTCTAAACTTAGTTTTGTGAGGAGTCTCCACACTGGTTTAGGTAGTGGTTGTAGCAGCCTACACTCCCAACAGCAGCAGAGAAGGGTTTCTTTTCCCTCCACAGCCTCTCTGGTGTATTTATTGTTTGCCTTCTTGATGATGGCCATTCTTTTCAGTTTAAGATGGTATCTCAGTGTTGGTTTAATTTGCATTTCTTGAACGACTAATGATGTTGAACATTTTTTCATGTTTTTATTTGCCATTTGTATTTCTTCATTTGTGAAGTGTGTATTCATCTCAGATGCCCATTTTTGGGTTGGGACTTTGAATTAGGAGAGTGTTACATTTTTAAATTCTTTATATGTTCTAGCTGACATGTATTAGTTTGTCTTATTCATATAGTTTCACTGTTGATGGTTCCTTGTGTTTTCCCTCCATTTCAATGCTTTCTCTGCCTGGTGGCTTCCTCTAAATTCCTTTAGTACTTTTGGAATTTGGTTTTGATTTTTCTTTCTAGAATGTCTTCATAGCTCTTGGTAGGGCTGCCATGAATTTCTCCAGTTATTCGTTTTCATGGAAGTATGAAAGATTAATTCTATTAATTCTGAAAGATAGTTTTGTACAATACATAAATCTTGAGTGGAAGCCGTTTGCTTACAGGGCTTGAGATGCTTTACCTCAAGATCTTCTTGACTTAAGGATTTGTGTTGAGAAGTCTGCTGTGACTTTCATTCATAGGTGATCTGTTCCTTTTCTCTAACAGCTGTTAATATTCTGTTCTTGTGCTGAATGTCTAGAATTTTGTTTATTATATGCCTTAGTACAGATTTATTTTGGCCATGATTAATTGGAGTTCAGTATGCCTCACTTACTACATATTAAATTATTGTCTAACACTTGGAAAGTTTGTTATATTACTTTTGTGAACAGATTTTTTATGTCATTTTGTAGATGCCTGAATTTTTATTGACTCCACTCAGTCTTATATTGTTCTTCTTTGTATCATGTTGCAGTTGTTGGATTGCTGATTCATGTTCTTTAAGAAATCTTTCATTTCATGATTGCTAACCACGATCCTATCAGATAAAATGTCAGTCCTCCCTCCAGCTGCTATTCTTTGTGACTGGGTGTGGGACACTGCCACTCTGGTTTACTCGCCAACCACAACTGTGGGGTGATCTCCTAGGGAATGTGTCTTATGTTCTCACAAGACCCTTGGTCCATGTCACCTCTCAGTCACTAAGTGCTGCTTGTACAGGGTTTCTCAGGAAGCAGTGTCCCACGGCCTGCTCTGGTAGAGCACCCTGGGCCTGCTTGACACCTGTTGGCTTTGTCCAGCCCCTCGGGATACAGTGTCCCACTGCCACTTGAGGCCATAGCCTGCCATGTGCTGGGGTCCTGTTCAAGACACATAGACAGATAAGGCTTGATATAAAGATAGAACTATTGGTCATAATGAATACACTATTGTGAAAATAAATGTTCATACAATAAAATTTAGATAGTTTATATAACCATTGAAAGATTCATTTCCATTATGTGTAGATGAATGACATAAAAGTAGCTGTATAACTATTATATATATATATATATATATATATATATATATATATATATATATATATATATATAATTACAAAAAGGTCCTTCATTTATATTCACTTTTTTTTTTTGGTCTTTTTGAGACAGGGTCTCACTATGCAGTTCAGGCTGGCCTTAAGCTCACTTTGTAGCTCAGGCTGGTCTCAAACTCACAAAAATCCTCCTGCCTCAGCCTCCCAAGTGCTGGGATTACAGGCATGTCCTACCATGCCCGGCTTATATTCATCTTTTTTGTCTACTTTTGTCAGAGATGGTTATTCCATTGCTATTCAAATATTGTAGATGCATGAATTCAGCAAATTAATCCATTATAGTCCAGTAGTGCATAGTAGTAGTGGGTTATCTGCAGGACTGGAAATGTCAGAAGTTGTTGACTTGAGCCTTTCACAGCTCAGCATATTAATATGGCTTTATTTTTTATACCTCACTTTTCTACTTTTCTACTAGATTGTTAAAAACAAGATAAAGCAAGACCTAAGTAACAAAAATGTGACTTTCGTATCTGACAAGGTCAGTCAAATCCACTTAGGATTTACCCTGAAACCGTGTACCACAGTTTGTAGATCCTTTACCAGTGTCAGCCATGTGGGTTCTGATTGGAGGAGGCAGGGCCCCATGCATATGACCCAGAAAGTTGTACTCCTGTCCCTTTATCTTTCTTCTTTCTGGCATTTGTGAGCTGTACTGCTTTTTTCTGTCTTGCCCTTTGACCAGGGCATTTCTGCCTTAGAGCCAATTGACAGTGGGCTCACCCCTGCAAAAACATGAGTCTAAATAAATCTCTTTTCCTCTACATTACAAGTGTTAGGTATTTGGTCCCAGACATTGGAAAGTAATACACTAAATAAATAAATGCTATCCTGTGCTCAATACAGAAAAAAAGAAATAAAATGCTTATATGCTTCTGGTTTTGACCATAAGATATATCTGAAGGAGATAAAGATTTCATAAATAAAGGAAAAATGAGAAGGGAGATGGCTCACTGGAATAATCACTTCCCTGGCAAGTGCAAGGGCCTAAGTTCAATCCCCAGTTCCACACACACACAAAAAAGGAATAATAAATTCATATCTTTGGATTAGAAGAACTCACATTGCTAAGATGTCAATAGTACTTAAAGTGATTTACAAATCTAATACATATTCTTAACAAAATCTCCAGTTCTCTACCTTTTCTTCATTAATATAAAAACTACTGTTATATTCATATGGAAGTGCAAGCCCTGGTGGTCAACGATATCTTGGAAAAGGAACAAATTGAAGGTAGTGACACTTATTGATTTCACAACTTCCAATAAACCTACACTAATCAAATTATGTATCATCCTAGTACAAAGACAGACACAAATATAAAATAAAATTGAGTTTAAATATATTATGGCCATGAAGAAAAAGGACCCCATCTACATTGTTGGTGGAATTAGTACAACTACTGTGGAAGCCAGTAAAAAATGTAGACATTTGTATCTCCCTTTTGAATATCTTCCTAAGAGAGTTAAATGCATCATATTGCAATGATACAAACAAACTCATGTTTACAAGCAGCACAAATCATAGTGGCTGGCTCCTAGAAGTGGCAAATAGGTCCATCAATAGATGAATGGCTAAAGAAAATACAGTATTTTTACTCAGTGGAGTACTACTCTGTCATAAAAGATAAACATAAATCATTTGTAGGAAAATGGATGCACTTATAGACCATATTATTAAGGAAATAAATCATAGACACCAGCTTATACGCAGCACTGTTTTTCTTATTTGAGATACTTAATGTACAAATAAATCAAACAGCAAAATAAGTTTTAGGTAATAGGAAACAGAGCTATTTTGCAAATCAGAAGGAAAACTTCAGATAAAAGGAGGGGATAGAAAATGAGGCAGGGGATCAAGAAAGAGTTAAATTATGTGATGTACATGTTCCATCTGCCCATATTGAATGTAATTGTTCTGTACCGCAGACATGTACTACTAAGATAAAGACTAAATAATAAATAAGAGACTGGGTGTGGTGGCACATGCCTGGAATCCCAGCTCTTGGGAGGCTTTAAACCAGTGGATCACTACGAGCCTGATCTAGGCTTGGGTCTAGTAGTCTAGACCCCGAGAGCCTTGTAGACCCTTCCCTAAAATGAAAAAAAAAATAAAATAAAAAAATAAAAGCATGCTAGGTCATTGGCTGTCTGAAACTTTATTTGATGAATACAAGTCAACCGAACAGACAGCAGGTGCTGTAAAGGAGATTAATTAACAAAAGAACTTCAGTGGGCATTTGTGGAGTGCCATTTATGTGCCACAAATGGCAGAACCTGAGCGGTCGCCCCATCATCTCTTTGAGAACATAGAATCATATTATGCGTCCGATTCCATCACCCTGTGTGTGGCATGTCTTCAGCAGAGTTGTGCTATGTGAAGGCATTCTCAATGGTCACACTCTCTAATCAGAGAGATACATAAAGACGCCCCTACTTTTTATTTTAAAGATCAAGTCAAAGATGAGAATTTGAGACTTTCAGCTTTTTTCCTACAGTCGTGATTTAGCTTTGTATCTTGAAATCCTTAACAAATTTAGGACACATTTTTAAATCCAACACGAATGTGAGAAATTAAGGCAAAACATCTTATTGTAAAATGATGTTTCTCTTACATTTTGAAGCGGGTACAAGTAGAGTTGTTACATTTACCAGTTTAAGATGTGTGAGACGTTGTCTATTACTAAGGATGGCAGCTCACCTTTCACGGGTTTCCAGAACACATGCAGCACTCTCTACTTACTGAAGGCAGACAGTAAGAGCTGGAGAAGGGAATCCTTGCCTAGGATTCAAAACTCAGTGTCCTGAACACTTCTAGGACACTTGATTATTTATTTTGTCTTGGTTGGTTTTTATATTTGGAAAAGTTCAGTAATAAAATATCCAACTTACCCTCAAACATTAAAATGCAGTGGCAGCTCTGATAGGTACCAAAATTCAAGAAAAATAGCACATAGGCTGATATGACATCAGATTTATATGAGACCGAGTCCTGGTCCTATTATTAAAAAGAAAAATAATCGTCACCACGGAGGAAAATGCTGTTGTGTTTCTCTTGTTACCACTGTCCACTTGTAGGTGATGCTATCTTAGTTTCATTGATGGAAAACAGCATGGATCTTTCCCATAAATGTTTTGAAGGTCTGATTCTTACAAAGA
Source organism: Ctenomys sociabilis (assembly GCA_004027165.1). Classification (NCBI taxonomy): domain Eukaryota; kingdom Metazoa; phylum Chordata; class Mammalia; order Rodentia; family Ctenomyidae; genus Ctenomys; species Ctenomys sociabilis. The sequence continues at coordinate 102,802 of PVKA01003326.1, read as the reverse complement.
AATTAATAAAACATGGAAATAACCTGGGTAATTTTTTTTTTTTTTTTTTGTCTTTTTGAGACAGAGTCTCACTATGCAGTTCAGGCTGGCCTCGAGCTCACTTTGTAGCTCAGGCTGGTCTTGAACTCACAACAATCCTCCTGTCTCAGCCTCCGGAGTGCTGGGATTACAGGCATGCGCCACCACGCCCAGCCCCTGGGTAATTATTTTAAAGGGTTCTTTGGCAGCATAAGGTGAAGTCAACACTATCATCTTAGGGAAAATCCATAGGAGGGTAAAATAGAAACACTGATGGGGTTATGTGTATGAAAATGACTGACATTTGTCGAAGTATTGCCTAACACAATTGTAATTATGCAACTTACGTAGTTTACATGTTTATAAATGCATATACACATACAACAGTGTATTCCCTTATAAAATATATATTAATTTGTAAAACTAATCTTTGCATCCCTATATATATTTATGACAAACACTCTCCTTTGGGAAAGAGCACCTGTGGCAAGACTGGTGACTTCTATCATGTAAACCCAGGACCACTCAGTGGCGTTCCCAGGTGCTGCTTTGACTGTACTGTGACTGTGGTCCACACTTCATAGAGAACCAGGCTGTCAGGCTTTTCCACCTGCACAAAGAAACTTTCAGCGTGGCCACAGTCCAGGTACACATTCATCTTGTCCCTTGATCCTAGGTGTTCAGAACTACATGAATCTGATCTGGCTGCCACTCCTGGGCAGGGTGGGCTTCTCTTGTCTGGGAATCAAACAGGCTTTCCCATGCCTCGATGTAGGCATTAATTTGGCAACACTTTATAAATTTACCTTCTCTGTAGATCTGAGGGCCAATGTGCAAACAGGCTCAACCTCATAAAATATGTACAGTGCAGCCCAAATAGATGCTTGTGGCTAAATGATATCTGACCCTTGTTGCAAGGCTGGCAATTTTAGAGTAAGTGCTGGACCTTTAAATGCTCTACTAAAGGAAAAAAAATCAAATTTTTTCTTGTATCACTGACAATACAGACCTGTGTGGAGGCAAAATGAGGCATTTCCAGTTGATTCCTTAGAAGTAAATTTTAGGCTTTGGAGAGAACACAACACTGAGTTAAGATTGATATGAGGCTGAGACCTGGTCCTGCCCCTGACAGCTGGGCGGCCTCTCATGGGCGACTTGGCCCTGCTGATCTGCAGGCCCCCTCTAAGGAGTGCGCAGTCACTAGAAGCCCGCTGTGCGGCACACCCTCTGCTGGAGACATCCAAGCACACAGTGCGGGGCTGGGGCTGGTGCGTAATATTGTTCTGGGTCCTCAAAGAGAAAACGGGGCTGTGCTTCTGGGCTTGGTTGCAGTACATAAATGGCATGCCATAAATTCTTGTTAATTTTTGTTGTTGTTGTTAATTTTTCTCCTCCTTTGGAATGTGTGCCTTTTAGAAAGTTAAGGAAGTTATTTTTTATGTATTCCTCTGATTAATGAACATAATTTTGGATTAATAGTAAAAAACAAAACATATGATGATAGCTTTTTTGTTCACTTTATGCTTTATTTTTAATACTTTTTAATATACTACTTTTATTGAGAAAGAAATAGCAGTGAGACAGTTTCAGATGAGATCTGGCACATTCAGGGTGGAATGGCCATAGACAGTGAGACAGTTTCAAAACAGGTTAGTAGCACAGTTACAATAATTAATACATGGCATATTGTCTACAAAGTAGTTATTCATAGTACGAGATGCAGACATGATATCTTGTCTAAACACTATGAGTTCAAAACTTTCTTCTCTGAAGAAAGTAGCTCTGTGTCTATGCTACTTTGTATATAGATATAAATATATATCTTCATTACATAGTGGTCCTTCCTTTATGTCCCCTTTTTGTTTACTTTTATCAGAGATGGGTATTCCATTGTCATTCATATACTGTGGGTGCATGAATTCGGCAGAGTAATCCAATTTAGTCCAATAGCCCATAATAGCTCACTTTATACTTTAAAGATCACCATTTTCCATTCTACAACACAACAACCACTTGTGTGAGGTTTACCATCTACTTCTGTAATAATATTCCTGAGATCTTCTTTGTAGATATCATTAAGTGATAAAAACAAGACAAAGCTCTTGTCTGAATACAAAGAAATACAGTTGCTGGCTGGAGGGACACAGCACTAGCAAGCAGGCAGTTTCTGGAAGACTCATTTGGAATAATAAATATTACATCAAAATTTTTCATCTTGCTTTCATGTTTTCACTGCTTTTTAGTCACCAGTTTTTACGGTGAGGATAGTACAATAAAATATGTTATTATGAAAATAACCAGCTAAGCAACACACACACACACACACAACAACAACAACAACAACAACAACAACAACAACAACTTGTGCTTAAGAACCACTGTGATGGAAGGTCCAGAGCATCGTTCCCACGCGCTACAGCCACAGAGTCTCCTGGTGTGTAAGTCCGGAAGAGCGCTAGGAGGGCTGGGTAGGCGCTGGAGCCGCAAGGCTACCAGGTGTGTCCGAGGGTGCAGACTATGCTGTAAGGGCCTTTGCCCTGGCACTTACTTCAATCCCAGATCTCTCATTGTATTTATGGTTGTGAGGACTTCGCGAATAGGTAGGTCAAGTCCGTAGGAGGTGTCCCATTTATAGCATCTATTAAAATTTACTCTCTACGCTGATGGAAGAGAGATCATGAGAAGGGAGGATCTTCAGTGTTTCTAAGACCCACATCCTTTAAAGAAAACTAATAAATTATACACAATTCATTGCTCTGAAAGATTTTAATTCAATATGCAAATAAAAAGAGAGTTTTTATGGCAAGTTCATTTAATAACCACAATGATCTTTTCTCTGAAGGGGCACTCACAAGAAGTGATTTTGTACTGTCATTCCCACATATTTTACCAGCATGAAGTGGAAAAAATTGCTAATAAGAAGACATGAATAAATTTTGTATAAAATTTCTATTTAAAGCTGAGAACCTCTTTTAGTAGCAGTGATACAAAAAGAGGAAAAATCTACACCCTGTGTCTAATTAAATAAGAAAAAAAAACCTTACAATCATTTCAAGCACAAGGCATGTCTAGCTCTTAAGAAAAAAAATTGACAGTAGCCATAAGGAAGTGAAACATATTTTTCCTCCAAATATAGCCATCCAATTATAGCGGCAGAAAGAATGGCATTTCCCTACTCCTTCAACGATTGTCCCTCCGCGTCACGCAGCGGCTTCTGAGTTGAATGGAGTACAATTCCCCGTGGCTGGAGACCAGGTCTGCGCCGAAAATAGCTGCTGGCTCTGCCCACGCGCGCGGAGATCGCGGAGATCGCGGCTTCCCCGCTCTGCCCGCGGCACTAGAGCAGCTGTGGACACTGCAGTCCCGGTGAGGACGCCCTTATGCCACCTGGGGCTTACAGCTCGTCTCTTTTCTTTTCACACAAACTTGAAAGAAAAATATAAAGGAGCAGAGGTTTAAGAGATGAATAGTATTTCAAAAATAAGCTTCTTTTAGTAGCAAACAGCTATAAAAATAGATTCAGTAGGAAAACCAGATTTTATTTATATGCAGATATGTTATAGTGAGGACATTACTGTTAACTTTGTCTCTTAGGTAAGAAATGTCAAATCTATTGTTAAGTACAGTGACCTAATCTTCAATGTTCAACAATTTTTATTCATTATTTTATCATAATTTTACATGCATGTGTCTATAGACATCGACCAGATAAAATGGCTCTCATGATTCTTTATGCCCATTGCCATTATGTCTCAGTTATATTTACTCTTGTGTTTGCATAAAAGGAGACAGACTCTTCTCCTTTGTGTCTAGCCTACTTCACCAACAAATCATATCTGAGTGTCAGTGGTGCTGTTCAACCCATCAGAAGTTAATTTTAGCATGAGATTATGTTTCATCTTATAAATGCATCAAAATGTGTGCATCCTCCCGCTGAGGCACACTTGGTTTCTTTCCACACTGGGCTGTGATCAGTGCAGTTCTTAGGCTCCTCTTGGGGTTCTGCGGGAAACAGGCGCTCATGTTTTATACGAACTTCGGAATAATGGAACCACATGGCCATTGCATTGACTTTCAGATACTCTCTCCTAAATAAGTATGCCATTTTAAACTTTTCTTGTCCATGTTGACATCCACTAACTCTGAACGCCCCCAGCTAACAAGACTGCACCCTTTCGCAGCCATCTGGAGAACTGATTCTTCCAGCCGGACTCACCTCCCCAGCAGCAGCTATAGCAGGAGTGTGTTAGAGCTGGCTACAGGGCCCGATAATCTAGTCACTCTCCAAAAGCTCCAAACTTGAACATATGAGATTTGGGGGGCAGCAGTGTAGATCTAAGCTATAACATTGCATCCTTGGTAGAGACTCAGCCCCATCTCTTCTCACAAAATGCAGTTAGTCCATCTCTAACGGTTGCCAAAGTCTTAGCAGGTCTAACACTGCTGAAAAGTTCAAGTCCAACGTCTCCCCTGAAATTCAAGGGAAATTCTTAGCTATCAACCTCTGGCAAAAAATGAAAGAAAGTGACATACTTCCCCCATAAAATGGGACAGGTAAGCATTCCCGTTCCAAAGGGAAGAACTCGAGGACCAGACACTGGGAGGGAGGCATTAAATCTGTTTCCCGCATTCAGCGCCGGGGCCTGCGGTGCAGCCGGTGTGCACCGCAGGACGCCTGCAGCCCTGTCTCTTGGCTCTGGCATTCATAGCCATGAGGCCGACCTAGCAGACTGTCCTTCTCACTCTTTGCCACTTTTCCAGGCTCCTTGCACCAACGCCTCTGGCTTTACTCACAGCGTTCCATGGGTCTCCTTTCAGAAGCCTCTCGTAGGAAGTCCTGGGAGGGGCTGTCACTCAGCCACGCACTTGTGGCTGGCACAGTTCTGTGTGCACATGCCATACTTGGGTTGATTTCTGCCAGCATGTCCCTTCCCCCCCCAGCCCCATTGCTTCATTTGTGTGGTGGGCCTTCCACGTGCACCAAGTATTTTGGTCATATTCGTGCCCTTTATTACCCTTCCTTACACCTCCTCCTTCCTCTTCTTCTCTTCTTTTTGTCTAATTGCATAATGTAGACCTCCCTTCCGCTTTTTACCCTCTATTTTGGGGTCTACAGATTAGGAAGAACATGCAATATTTGTGTGTCTTCGTTTGGCCTATTTTGCTCAACACACCCAACTCCAGATATATCCATTTTTCATGCTAATCTTTTCAGCAAACAGATTCATTTTCATCCTGAATTTAAATGTTCTTTCCTTCTTGCCAACCTGCAAAATTTCCACATTTTTGTGCCCTCCTGTTTGTTTCCGATTCTCACTGTAGATGTGGCTAAAAACAGCTATCACGGTGCAGCCTGAACTTCAGGCTGCCTTGAAATGCCTTGTGCCGAATGAATTAGTGCTTTATCATTCATTCAGCTGCATACAGTATCTCAGGACATGGTCAACAGAAAAACCCTTCACCCACATGAATCATGCATGGCCTGCTGCCCAGTTCAAGCAGAGTCCTCCCTTCCACCTGAAACCTCCTCAGCCTGGCCTTCAGGATCTTTGTTCTCCTCACTATCTGGCCTTCTGAGCTCTCGCGCCTCCCCCAGCATCTCCCATAGATTTTCTCTTAGAGCATTTTAAGTTTTCTCTTTAATGCATCTTCATAGCTTTCCTGACTCTTCCTGCAAACTAGTTCCAAAGACTTAGGAGCCATTCCTGCAGGCACCGTTAAGAAAAGAGGCTTACTCCTGGTACTGATTTTCTACATCACTTTAAGATTTGGAATAATATATTCAACATCCAAAACTTAAAGGAGAAGCTTATTTTGAATTATGATTTCAGAAATTTCAGTTCATGGCTTGCTGGGAACTCCGATGGACCAAATTTTTATTTTATTTTTATCGCATTTTTAGTATAGGGTCCACAGGATCTCACTGCACATACTTGTAGTGCTCCTTCTTGTTTTTCAGCCAACCAGATGCTGGGATTGCAGGCACGTGCCCCTATGCCCAGTCTCAGTCACTGTCTCAGTGCACCCCAGGGGCAGGGCCCGCATGGCACAAAGGGGATCAAACCCCAGAACCTGCATCTGCCTAAGCAGACATTTTAGTCTACTGAGCCATCTGGTGAGCCTGTTAGACAAAATTTTGAGAGATATTTTTTCTCATTGTTTTCTTTTAGACCTTTCATTTTAATTATTAAATTAAAGTATATGATGTTTTATCTTACATTAACTTGTTTTTTCTTTAGCTTTCAATTACGTTTATTTTAACTAATAAAAAACTATATATACTTATCTGTAGCATGTAATACTTTAATACATATACTGTATAATGTTTAAATCAGGCAAAAATTACCTCTAAAGTCACCTGCGTCTACCGAGCTACAGCTAGGAGTGAGAAGGTCTGCTGTGCCTTTCGCAGAGTCACTGTGGAACACAGAACTGCAATGTCCACTTCCAAAGGCCACACAAAAGGTCGCAGAAGCTTTCAGCATACAAAAAATGGTCAATATCTCAAATCTTTTGGAGAAGAGATTCCTCTCCATAACTCAACAGCTTGAGAATGTTGTCCATTGGCTAGAAAATGTACCACTGCCAGTAATGAGAAGCAAGATGGCTTTTGAGTCAAGAGCATTTAAAATAATATGTCTGTTCTATGAATCAAATAGAGCAGTACAGGTACTATAAGCATGAAATGTTCCCAGCTTTTAAGAATGAAACATGGAATAAACCAAACAGATGCCACTGAGTTCTCCTGCATTTGTCCCCATGAACTTATCCTTTTTTCCAGTGTGTACCCTGATTTCTTTTCTCTATTCTGTGATTCAGCAATGCATGAGCCATGTGGGGATGTGCAGCCAGCACTGTCTTTAAACAGGGAACTTGTCAAAAGTTAGTAAAATTATTTGTACATCAACCCTTGAACCACTGAACCAACATTTCATTTTTTTTACTTCTTAAAAATGCCAGAACACAAAAGATCTTTTCACAAAACCATATACTGCTACTCTACTGGAGCAGTAAGACTGTTAATCACACATACATCAACGGAAGACTTGTTGAACAAATTGCAGTTCAGCTGCACGTTGGTGTACTCTGAAGTTACTGAAGAAACAGGAGAGGCTTTCACACGTGGTGGTACAACAGTCTCCTCCGTGTGTTGCTAAATAAAAAGCAGATGAAGATGGGAGAAGTCATGTGCAAACTGTGTCCCTTTATTAAAGGAAGTGAATAAAGCATTAATCATCATACATAATAAAGATATATTATCATAAAGCTTTGAAAATGTAAAATAAACCGAAACATAGGAATAAAATAATGAAAATTATTTTAGAGGGGGAAAGTGATTCAAAGATAAAAAGCAGACTTCAAGGGCTGGCCAGATAGCTCTGCAGACTAAAGTGCCTGCTTAGGCAGAGTGCAGCAGCCGGGGTTCAGCCCCCACCCCCAGGGCGCACTGAGACAGTGATTGAGACTGCGCGTGGTGGCGCCCATCTGTAATCCCAGCATTTGGGCGGCTGAAAACAAGAGGAACACTATGAGTCTGGTTTACGTAGTGAGACCCTGTACCAAATACAGAAAAGTAAAAAGCAGACTTCAAGGAAAATATTGTATGTCATGTATTTGATTTGGAAGCGTGTGAATGTTTTACAGTTAGAAAACCCTGGTGGTGGTGTTCAGGTAGCATTCCCCACTAGAAGAAAGCCAGGCTTCCCAGAGAGGACGAACTCCGGGGTGGGACAGGCAACGTGGAAACAGGCCTGAAAAGACGGAGCCAGTGGAGAAACTATGAAAGTTAGCTAAAACTATTACAGTTAGGACAAGGAGATTTAGGGAACAATTTGAAGAGCTTCGTATTGGATAAAAATGAGATGTTTTGGAATATTCTAATAATAAAACCAAGGAATGAAAGCACAGAAGACTTAACAGGCATCAGCTCCTAAGAACACAAAACCCTCCCAGATCCCTCTGAAGACACATTCTGAACAAGCTCGTGAGATAAGCTCAGAGGCTTCCCAAAAATTAATGGAATTTTACTCAGAGTTCTGTGACTTTCCTGCAGGTGAGGGTAGCTTGGCCTGAGTTTGCTTATGCTTGAAACTAAGTAGCAAAGAGAAGACCACATTTTTTTCTTTCCATTACTCTTTTGACACAGGGTCTCACCATGCAGCTCGGCCTCCCTAGCGCTGGTGTTAGAGGCGTGCACCAGCACACCAGGCCCAGAGCACATTTCTTTAATCGACCCAGGGAGCAGCAAAGGACTGATGAGTCACAGAAATGGCAGCATCACAGAAAAGAAAGCCCGGAGGACGAGCATGCTTCAAGCCTCTGGTGCTGCGCGGCCTCCACCCTGTACGAGCTCAGCCCTCGCGCCTGAGCCCAACGCCAGCACCCGGGGCTGCCGGCCTTGGGGCGCATGCCCCACCCAGGAGAAGGCGCTGAAATGTAACGTGGCAAAGACGGCGGACACGGACACGAAGAAGAATTCAGGTCAACTACTCGAGCTTCCACAGACAGCCTGTGGGCTTTTAAGAATCAAACAATACTCTGAAAAAATCAATTCATTAAAATGATATTTTAAAAAAACGTTTATCCCTCCATTCCAGTAAAATATTTATATCAAAATCACAAAATGGGGGAATGCATTTTTTTCATCTAATGAGGAAGGATGATAGGATTGAAGTGTTACTACCTGAGAATATTTTAAAAGAAGAATATTACAGTGAATCACCTAGAAAGACGTTGTCTACCAGCACATTCTTTATGTGACTATTTGATAAAACTATTAAAAGAAAAGCTTACAGAAAGAAACTGATGACACTGGAATTGTCAGAAATAGATGCCCAGTAACCAAAGACGACAAATTTGAGTATCAGTAATCAAAAGAAACACAATGGATCAAAATCCATTAAAATATTTGAATGGCTGTTTTACAGAGATATTAAACTCAAAATTCAAACAAGCAAAAATAGCTCATCAGTGACATTTGTGTGAAGAAAAGAAACCAAGCCATTATTTTCCACAAAGGAGAACATTCAGGCATTTATCCAGGTATCTCTACATGAGCTGTAACTCAGGGTAAAAAAATAGTCAGTGAGTGTATTCTAGTGTTTTTAGTTAATAAATTAAACAAGGCAGAAAGATTTTGGTCTCCAAGATTCTACAGCTCCAAATCTATTAGTAGGTACAGTCAAAATTATTAACTACTAACAAGACCCAGGAAGGGCAACTATTGCAGATCTCCTGGATAAAATACATGATGTTGCCTCTAAAATAATGTCTCCAAATCTTCTGATTTCAGTTAAATCTCTAGATCTCACTTATAATCTATGAGATACAAGGGAGAGAGAACAACACAACATGTCACAGTGTGACGCAATTTGCAAATCCCAAGAACAGAAAATTGCAACACAGAAACCGTTCAGAACAAATAAGACCATCTGTGAGTTGATAATGTTTGAAATACAAAACGTGAAGACTTCTTTGTAGTTTTGTCTTAAGTCAAACTCTTTATTTTTTAAAAGTTAAGTATATCTTTTAAAAGATAAGTCTTACTTTGGGGGTAGAGTTTCCAACTATTCTTTAATCTTCCTTGCTTTAGATTTAGCATGAACCTGAACCCGAACCCCCTTTGAGTAGTCTTCACAGTGTTATCTAATATCAATAACATTTGGAAATCAGTAACAAAACTCAAATGTATGCTTGCTCCCAAGGCTTAGAGGCTGATGTCTCTCAGAGCCCAACAACTGGAATGCTCAGGAAGATGATGCCTATTTTAGACAACCACTCAGCCATATCCTCAGATGAAGCCAAAAGAGCTCAGAAGTATGCACTGCTGCCTTACATTGGTGAAAACTTCCACGGTGCGCCACTATTGGTCACAGGAAGTACTGAATTATGGAAATGGTGCTCAAACTACCACATTAAAATTGTTCTTCTTGCGTTCCTGTAAGGTACATTCCCATGACAGATGCTGTGTGTTTGACAGTGGGTGCTTATGGCTGTAATGTGAAACAGGTCACATAAAATCTCTAGAGAAAGAAGTGTCAGAGAAAAACTTAGCTTACTACTTTTGCTCAGCTGCAACTCTTGTTAGCAGTCGTGCTTATGCCTTTGCTTTGCTAGTTGTGAATTTGACACGAGCAGTCATGAGTTCTTCTGCAGTTGGAGGCCAACAGGCAGTGAGCAGAGTGCTTGGAAGATCACGTCATCTTCCAAAGTATTAAACTGAAAACAGACAAACCATTCATACAACTCAGATGGTTAGATGGATTAACTCAGGATTTGTCCACAGCAGAATTTTACAGGGGTGATAGTTATTATGTTATTTATTTATTTATTTTCAGAACTGAGGATTGAACTCAGGCCCTTGTGCTTGGCAGGAAAGCGCTTATTCCACTGAGCGATCTCCCCGGCCCCAGGGGTGATAGTTAGAAATGCAGATTTTTTGGGCCTGTGGGATAGCTCAGAGAACTAAAGTGCCTGCCTAAGCACACAGGGGCCATGGTTCGAACTGCAGCACCACAGGCTGAGCTGTCCAGGGTCTGGGCATGGTGCCGGGCGTGGTGGCTCACTTCTATAATCCCAGCACTGGGGAGGCTGGAAGCAGGAGGATTACCATGAGTCTGAATAGTGAGACCTTGCAACAACCAAATACATTAAAAACAAATAAATAAATAAATACATTATTAAATAAATATAAGTAATACTGATTCATGAGCTCTGGCTTCAGATAATGCTAATGCATTATACATTAAAGTAAGCCCAGTAATATAGGTTCTCATAGGGAGTGCAAGCGATTTCTACGAGTGTGGGTTCTGGAGCATGATTACCCTAAACACTAATAAGCTGACACATTGAGAAACAAGGCAGAAATCAGGAAACTGTGTTGCCTCTTCATGAGATTTTAATAAAATAATAACATTCTGAATTGTAAGAATTTATAAGCATTTATATTATTTAATTGGATATAATACGTTCTCAATTTGGGTATAATAGTTGAAACAATAAATCACTACAAGATAAATACAATTTTCAAATCACTATTTACAAGATCCAATAATTGTTATATTTGGTACAACAAATAGATTTGGATTTAAATTTCCAAATTACACAATATAAAATCATAAATATGTGAAGGTTCCCTTAAAAGTTAAAGTATCTGAAATATCCTACAGTCATAAAAATGCTAACCTTAATCGGGATTTCTGTGGCATGATTTTGAACACCATCAGGCACAGAGTCTGGCTGTTTTGCACCAAATACTTACATTCACCTACACTATTCTGTGCCAGAAGAGAAGCACACAGCTGAGAACAGCTAGTAGCGTGGCTTAGCATTTCTCCAAGTGAGATTTTCAGACAACCTGTAGCAGAATTAATTGGCACTCTTTCTGACACACAGATTCTTTTTTTTATTGAAGAACAAATAGTAATGAGACAATTTCAAATCAAATTAACAGGACAGATTCGATAAATAATACATTGCAAACAGTTTTTGTAATGGTTTGGTATTGTACAGGGTGCACACATGATATTATAATTGCAGACAATATTACAGCACATGTCTCTAATAAGTGAATTGAGAGAATATAGCTGTATATCTATCTTACTTTTTAAACTAAATTATATCACAGTTTCAATAATTAATACTTTCTACCTTGTTATCTTCCTAGTGGTTGTCCATAGTACTAGAAGCTGACATAATATCTTGTCCAACCACTATTAGTGCAAATTTTGCTTCTCATAAAATTATGCAGAAGCACTGCATATTTATCCTAACCATACTGTTTATACACACACATCATGGTTCTTCCTTTGTATACCTCATTTTTTGTCTAGACTTGTCCAAGATGGGCACTCCATTGTCATTAAACAATTATAGATGCCTGAACTCAGTGACACATTCAAATACAGTCCAGCATTCCACAATAATAGTGAGTTATCTGAAAAAGTTGTTGACTGTAGCCATTTACAACTCAACTTATTATTATGGCCCAGTGTTATATACCTCATTTTTATACTTTTCTGCTGGATGGTTAAGACTGAGATAAAGCAAGACCTATATAACAAAAAATGTAGCTTTTGTTTTTGATGAGGTCAGTCAAGTCCCCTCAGGGTTTATCCTGTACTCCTGTACCTTACTCTGTAGATCCTTTGTCTGTGTCATCCATGTGGATGAGTCACGGCCATTGCTTGACCAGTTTGTTCTCTGTGAGAGCCTGAGAGAAAGTTTTCTATCCATGTGACTCTCCCCAGGCACACTATAGATCATCAATCTCCTTCCTCTGTGGCTCCATAATCTCCTTGATCAGGAAATTTGGGGCACAACTGAGTTTCATGATGTTACAGTACAGGTTCTCCTATGTCCTGAGTCTTCGCTGACCTTGAAAGGCCAGGGCCAAAATGTTGACTGACCTTGCAGCCCTTCTATTTCTCCAATTTTTGATCTGTGACTTAGGTTGTTAACTATCCAGAAGAAAAGTTGATTAGTACCCTGCAGCATATGCCCCTCAGTTTGCCCTATCTGACTAAATTCTTTTTAATTGTTGTTGTACATTTCTCTTTGTATTTCTTCTTTTGACTTCTTATACTAGGAAGACTACATGATATTTGCACATGTGTGTCTGGTTTATTTGACATATGTATATATGCTCAAGTGGCATCTACTTCAATATAAATGCTTCAAGTTTATCATTCTTTATAGCTGAGTAATACTCCATCATATAGAAATACCACAACTTTTTCAACCATTCCTCATATGATGGACATCTTGGTTGTTTCCAAGATTTTGCTATCACAAATTATGCTTCTGTAAATATAGGTACACATATCACTATGATATAATGTTTTCAGTTCCTCTGGGAAAATTCCCAGTAGGGGGACAGCCAGCTTGAAGGTGTTTCAAGTCCTATGCTTTTGAGGAGTCTCCATACTAATCTCCACAATTGTTGTACCAGTCTACATTCCCACCAGAAGTGGAGAAGTGTTCTGTTTTCCCCACATCCTCTCAAACATCTGTTGTTGTTTGATTTCCTTATGATAGCCATTCTTTCTGGACTGGGATAGTAACTCAGTGTTAATTTGCATTTGGCCCATCCAGGGCCAAAATGTTGACTGACCTTGCAGCCCTTCTATTTCTCCAATTTCTCCATCTCTAATGGATGGTTAGCAATGTGGAGCATTTTTTCATATATTTGTTTGCTTCTTTAATTTCATCCTCTGAGAAGTGTGTATTCATCTCAGATGAATTTCTGGATTGGGTCTTTAAATTTCAGGGCCCTAATATATCTTAGTTTTATATATTCTAGAGAGCAGATCCTTTACCAATTGCTTATTCATTAGGATTTTTTCAAAATTTGTGGGTTGTCTTTTTCACTTTGTGGACAATTTCTTTTGACATGCAGAAACTCCTCAAGAAGAGTTGATTCCAGTTGTTCAGTCTTTCAAGTGTTTCCCATGCAAATACCTGTTCGTTCATGGACTCTTTCCTACCCCTATGTCTTCAAGAGTTCCTCCTACATTCTCTTCCAGGATATTGAGTGTTTCTGTTTTAATGTTTAGATCTCTAATCCATTTTGACTTTAGCTTAGTGCATGGTGATAGAGCTGGGTTAGTTTTAGTTTTTGGCATGTACAAAGCCAGGTTATCCAACACCATTTGTTAAAGAGGCTATCTTTCTTTCAGTGAGCTTGTTTAGCCCCTTGGTCAAAGATCAGATGGCTTAGTGTGATTGTAGATGCCTCTGCATCTTCTAATCTATTCCATTGATCCTCAGGTCTATTTGGTTGCCAATACCATGTTGATTTTATCACAGTGGCTTTGTAGTATAATTTCAACTCAGGAATTGTGATGCCTCCTGCTTTGTCTTTGTTGGCCAGGATTGCCTTTGCTAGTCTAGGTCTTTTGTGGTTCCAAATAAATTTTAGGAATGATTTCTCTATGTCTGGGAGGTATGTTGGTGGCAGTTTCATAGGGATTGCATTAAATCTGTACAGCAATTTTGGGAGTATGGTCATCTTCACGATGTTGGTTCTTCCTATGCAGGAGCAGGGAATATCTTTCCATTTTCTGAAATCCTCCATAATCTCTTTGCTTAGGGTGTTGTAATTTTCCTTGAAAAGATCTTTGACTTCCTTGGTTAAGTGAATCCCAAGGTAATTCATTTTCCGCAGTGCTATTGTGAAAGGTATTGTTTCTATAGTTTCTCTTTCATTGTGTTTGTTATCTGTATAGAGGAATGCTATTGACTTCTGCATATTGATTTTGTATCCTGCTATGCTACTGAATTTCTCTATCAATTCTTGTAGTTTCTTGGTGGAATTTTTTGGGTCTTCCAAGTAAAGTATCATATCATCTGCAAATACTGATAATTTAACTTTTCTTTACCTCTTCTTATTCCTTTTATTTCTCACTCTTTTCTAGTGGCTGTTGCTAATGATTCTAAAACTATATTGAATAGGCGGGGTGATAGAGAACATACTTGTCTTATACCTGATCTAAGAATAAAAGATTTCATTTTCCCCATTTAGGATTATATGAGCTTTTGGGTTGTCATAGATGGCTTTTATCAGGTTGAGGTCAAGAGCATCTATTCCAATTTTCTGTAGAGTTTTTAGCATGAATGAGTGTTGGACTTTGTCAAAAGCTTTCTCTGCATCAATTGAGATGATCATGTGGTTTTTAGATTTCAGTCTATTAATGTAGTGTATTACATTTATAGATTTTCGAATATTGAACCATCCTTGCATCCCTGGGATGAATCCTACCTGGTCATGGCATATGATCTTGATGATTAGCTGTATTTTATTTGCTAGGATTTTATTGAGGATTTTTGCATCTATGTTCATGAGGGAGATTGGCCTGAAAGTTCTCTTTTTTGGTTGTCTTTCCCTGTTTTTGGAATCAGTATACTTGCCTCCAGAAAACATTTTGGGAGGACTGCTTCCTTTTCAATTTTATTGAAAAGTTTGAGGAGTGTAGGGATTATATCTTCTCTAAATTTCTTGTGGATAACATACAGATTCTTTTGTTTCCCCTTGCACATATTAAATAACATGGTGAATGTCTCATCATAATTTTCAGTAAGGTTTGAGATCTACCATGTGCACCTCATAGTTTTCTTTAAATACAACAGAAGCAATTCTGTGCTTTCAGTTATCACAAAAAAGCCTATTCTTTTGTCTATGTAACAAAGGGAACTCTTCAGCGTACTAGATTAAAGGGGGTGAGGCAATTTAGAGGGCACAAAGAGTAAGAAACTTAAAAATAAAGGCGGGTTACAGTGCTAGGTCAAACCATTTTACATAGCACAGCTACAGGCAAATTAATTTAAGTAGTAAGCATTTAAAGAAGTAAAATATTTCATACCGATTTTGTCCCTCCTGCAAGTGTTTCTGCTGGATCAACCTTGATATTTTTGCATTACCTTTTTTTCATGGTGCATTAAGTTCATTGTTTATCTCATGGAGTTTTCAGCAATCCCTTCCTTCGTGCATCAGAGGCCTGGGGCTCATGGCCTTTGCAAGCCCCAGCCTGCTCCACCTCACCAGAGCGTGGGACTGGCATGGCTGTTCACAGGCGTGGTCGATGCAAGCACACCTGCTTAGTGCCTTCCTATTGCATGCTCTGTACATGTAACTGCCTGGGGATAGGATTAATGCTTCCCAAATACACTGATACCAATTATTATGTAACTCAGTCCACCAAACTTATGTTTTCCTAGAGTGAGATTGAAATGGGATGGCTCTGAAAGATACACTTTTCAAATAAAAGAATATACCAGAAAAGTACATAAAGGGGAAAGATGCTGGGAGAAAAACATCCTACTGAATTGTATCTAGGTTTTGATGTAAAATAAAAACTTTGAATTAGCAAAATAATAGTTCTCAACAACTGCTTTGCAATATTGCATCTTTTTTTTTTTTGTTATTTGCATTTTGAATACGAGAGTTTTTCTAATAAAAATGCTTTCTGAAGTCCTATGACCAATACAAAGCAACGGAAGCCAATTACTTGATCGCTGACTAAGTACTTGTGCTCCTGGAAGCACATTTTGTCGTGTGTGCTCTTTCACTGTTGCAGTGCTGCTATTGTCTTTCCTAGACTGAAACAGCTTGTTTAAAACCTACACATGGCAGGACTTCTTTGCAAATTGTTTGTTTAAATATGGCATAAATTTGCAGACCAAAAAGTAGTTAGAAAGCTAAAACATAAACTCAAACTTTGCCTTTTGAGAACAATCAAAGAAGTCAGGGTTCATAACAAATAAGAAGTTGGTGACAATTTCTTAAAAGTTCCCAAAGGAAAAAGACCCTAGTTAGGATTGGAGATGTTCAGCATCGTCTGGTCGGGGTACTTCTAATTTTCTGGTTTAAGAAAGTGTCATTTGATCTTTCTGCAGGGAGATTGCTTTATATTTGTAAGCACTCAAAAGCTATAAAAGTTCTTACTTTCAAATATGTATTCATATCTTAACATCACTTGGAATATTTTTGGTTTGGGTTCTAAAGCAAAGGATTTTTTAAAAATTGTTCTTATAAGGATTACAAAGTCACTGACTACATTAGTTTTATGTAGTACTTGATCTCCCCTTTTTGTTATGAATTTCTATAAAATATTAAACATATGTAACAAACAAAAATGTATCCTCATGTAGGACAGACAATTCAACAAGAGAAATAAAGTTCTACAAATTCATTATCATTTAAAGATGGTATATTTTATTTTGCCTCATACCTTTTTTAGTAGGGAAAATCATAATTCACGTACCCTTCTTACTAACATTTTACCCAAAACTCTAGTAATCTTTTATTTTGAGGATTCTTCAGAAGTGCTGTTATGCTGACATTTCCCCCAAAATTTAACTATTGCATTTGAATTTTAAGAAATGTTTTGAGCGTCTTTGTTTTTATGCATGTGTGAAGTAAAGGTTGAGTGTGTGCTTACCACAGGGCAAGTACTATGTGAAATCATGAGAAAACAGAGCTCCCCTTATGAGTGGACCCAACAGAGAAGCATCCCCTAATTTCCTCCAACTGTGAGTCACTTGTAATTCCTTTCAAAAATGTAACAAAATTCAAAAATTCCTTTCAAAATTGTAATTCAAAGATTCCTTTAAGAATATAACAGAATTCAAAGAACTTTTTCCCAAATACAATGAAAAATTTTCAACTGAATAATAATGAGAATATTATGTATCTGTACTAGCAAGATGCAACTAAAGTCACCATAAAAAAGAAAAATACAATTTTTGATGAAAGTGCTAGAAAAGAAGAATTGACAATGAAGGCTGCTAATAAACATCTCAAAAGCTTAGTGAAAAGATAGAACAGTGCATTAAACCAAAAGAAATGAAAGACAAGTAGGCACAGTAACCAAAATCAATTGTATGAAAAGGAAATATTTTCTAAAAGTAGAGAAATGCAACATTGACTCTGAGGAAACAAAATGAGTAACAGCATGATTTATGAAAGTACAAAGAGAGAAGGAAAAGCTGCTAGCAACATGGAGAAGGGGCCTCTTCAGGGGCCTGACTGAATAACACAACATGGCTTCAGCTTAGGTGACCTTAGGAGTGAATATTCTACGAAGCATTGAATGAAGAAACAATACGGATATGGCATAAACCCTTACAGAAGGGAGCAGAAGGTGAGGAGGCTCCCAAATTGCTTTTTAGTTCAGTATAAGATTATTTTCAAGTTATGGGCTACTTTTTCCCATGAATTGAGGTACAGAGGTCCTCTTTTGAATATATTAAAGAAAATTGATAAAAGTACAACTTCTTTAAAGCACCAGCAAGCAAGTGCAGGGACCAGGGGTTCCATCGCTGGCCCTGCCGTGCAGACCCTGCCCCCTAGATGCGCTGAGACAGCAATTGAAACTGGGCGTGGTGGTAAGCACCTGTAATCCCAGCTCTCAGGGGGCTGTAACAGGTGGATTGGTAAATGTCCAATCTATGCAGTGTGTCCCTGCACATCTTGTATATCCTTCCGTAAAAAATACAAAAAAAAGTATAACTTCTCATAGCTTTGTATTTAAATATGAACCAGCATAATTCACCAAATTAACAAATAAAATAAAGAAATGCATGACTATCTTAGCAGAGCATTTGATAGAATTTAACAATATTGGCAGATGGGAATTAGGCAGGAATTTTCCTAATCTGAAAAGGAATGCCTATATAAATGATAGTAGATGTCATACATGATATTCATTTACTAAAAGCTATGTAATTTTATGGTTCATTATAAGATTTCATTAACCGAAACAAAAATAAAATAATCAGGGAAACAAATGAGGACATAGATACACTGTGAGCTATATTAGTATAAGATTTTTGAAAATATGACATATCAGAGAAATCAGAAAATAGTGATTTGTTTAATAGCTCTGGGTTAACTGGACAGTCTGGTGGGAAAAACAAAATTCTGAGGAAATGTTACTCTAACTGTAAAGGATTATTTCACTGTTCACAATGCAACATGCTAAAATTGTCCACATAAGAGGATATTTCTCAAAGTACCCAATTTTCTTATTTATAACACATTAAACTAACCAGGAAGGAAAATATCATTAAGTCAACTATATTAATATTTAAATTTTCTGCTGAAAAGCTGCAGAGTGGGAGAAATACTTTCATATTTTTAACTGCCAAAGATATAAAGAATTCCTATGACCAATTTAAGAAGATAGGTAATAAAGTAGAAAATGGGCAAAAGATTTGAGTACACTCCTTTCCAAAAGAGGATTTTCTATTAACCAACAAAGGTGTAAGTCATCTGGAAAATAAAACCATTTTTCGTCTGGAAAGTAAAATCATGAGGAGATGCCAGCAAGATCAAGAAGAATATATAAAGTAAAGATGATTGATCGTTACTGATTAGCCAAAAGCAATAAACTCTCACAACTTTATTTATTTATTCAATTTATTTATTTAATTTATTTATTTACTTGTCAGTTCTGTCACTTTATTTCAAAACTAGCTGTTCTCCACATTCACTGGAGATTTTTGAAGGTGGTCACAGGGATGTCTTCACCCTCATCCCGTTTCCTGGACAAGTGTACCCAGCTGTGCTATGGGACATTCCCTATCCCCTGTAGAGCCTGGTGTCCCTGTGTACTCCAGAGTCCCCATCTCCTTCAATAAGCATGCCCCTCAGATCTCCTTAAGTGGATGTGCTTGTGAATGTTGATTGTGCATTCTCCAGTCTTCACCTCGTTGATGGGAGGACAGCCCTTCTTCTTGACACCCTTCCTTGTGGGAGCCTTTCTCCCAGGCTCCAGGTGACAAAAAAAAGCTCTTACAATTTATTTTCAGAGTATACTCAAAAAACCTTGGAAGTCATTTTGGCAATAATTGCCAAGATAATACCTGTGATTCAGCAATTCCATTCCTAAATAGTGGAATGTTAAGCAATATTTGCACCAAATGACATGGACAAAATTTTTATAACATGATCTGGAAATTACACACTGAAAATACTCCCAACATTCATCAAAAATCACATAAATAAGTATTGCTGTATTAATACAGTTGAATATAGCATTTAAAATGGGCAGAAGTGGCTAGACAGATAGCTCAGTGGACTGAAGCACCTGTTTCGGCAGAGCGCAGGGACTGAGGTTCCATCTCGGGCACCATAAGCTGTGCTGACCCCACCCCTGGAGTGAGCTGAGATGGCAGTTGAGACTGGCATGGTGGCACACGCCCGCAATCCCAGCGCTTGCAAGGCTGAAAACAGGAGGATCACTACAAGTGAGATCCTGTAGACCCTGCATGAAACATATAAAATAATTTAGAAAAATAATGGGCAAAAGTGTGAAATCAACAGGAAAGCAGGATTGGTTGTTTTCCTAGCCTGCAAAAAGATTCTGTAAGGAAGAATTTTTTCCATGACCCTTCTTGTGCTTCTGGTGGCTGCTGGCATTTTGGACATGTTTTGGCTTAGATCTGCATCAGTGCAGTTGGCCTTTTCCTTCGTGGGCATTGTTCTAGTGTCTGTCCTGCATCTTCAAGTCTGTGCCTTGCTTATAAGGACACCAGTAATGTGATTCAGGGTCCTTACCAGCCCAGAGTGAGCTCCACCTTGTATGATTACATTCATAAAGACCATATTTCCAAATAAAGCCATTTCCACAGATAGGATTATATTTCAGCCTAAGTTCTGGAGGCACGCAGCTCCACCCTGAGCATACATCAGGCAGCTGTGGATGCAGAAGTGGAGAGAAAGGATACACAGCACAGAGTTCACTACTACTAACAAACCAAGTTACCTACTTTTTTTTCTTTTGTTTTAATCTTATGTTCTAAAGACAAAATTTGGGGGGCAGCTGAATAGCTCAGCGGATTAAAGCAGGTGCAGGGGTCAGGGATTTGATCCCTGGGTCTGCAGTGTTGACCCGGCCCCCAGGGTAAACTTGACAGGGATTGAGACTGGGCATGGTGGCGTGCTCCTGTAATCCCAGCTCTTGGGAGGCTGTAAACAGGAGAATCACTAGGAGTCCAGTCTCATAGTGAGACCCTGTAGAACCTTTCCTAAAATACAGCAAAAAAAGAAAAGACAATATTTTGGTTGCAACTGTACCTATTTCTCTACTCTATACACTTGGATGAATTTAAAATATACTGGTAAACATTTTGAAATCTTCAAAATCTCTGACTGCAAGTTTGGATGTGGGCATATCCACCCTGAAGGGCACAAGGAGTCCATGTTCTGCTCCCAGCTAGCAAAGAAGTCTGTTTCATCTTGCATAGTTCTCGTGGTGGTAGTGGAGGTGGTAGTGGTGGTGGTGGTGGTTACTTTGTAATCAGTTATGCAAAATTTTATATTTATAGCTTACTTGAAAAATCACATGATCTCCCCTTCTTAGAGTCCGGTGGTCACAAGCTGCTGGAGAGCTAATGAATGTCCTTTTCAGACAAGGGCACAACTGTTAGTGCCTGCTGTGCCCGTAGCTCAGTGGACCCCTGCCGTGACATTTGAGTCTGCTCTCCTCTGGCCGATGGAGAGGAAACTGCACGGTACTGTGCTCCAGCTTCTCTCAGGGGCCATCTATATCCACAGCTCAAGTCTAAGTTAGGATTGTGTTCATCGCTACTTTAAGAGCAAAGCTCTTATCAAAATATAACTTTTATTTCCTTCTCAAGTGAATTTAAAAGCCTAAGACTATTTTCTACATAAAAAAGAGGGCATTGTAGCTCTAATTTTATTAACTTCCAATGGGAGTATCTCCCAGGAACAAATGGGTTGGAAAGCAAGCATAAATAAGAAAGAGAAGCCTTCAAAAAGATATGGAGGGGCCAGGGAGATGGTCCAGTAGAATAAATGCTTCCCCGGCAAGTGCAAGGGCCTCAGTTCTGAAAAAAAAAAAAAAAAAAAGAGCCGTAGAAATAA
This sequence comes from Ctenomys sociabilis, assembly GCA_004027165.1. Taxonomy (NCBI): domain Eukaryota; kingdom Metazoa; phylum Chordata; class Mammalia; order Rodentia; family Ctenomyidae; genus Ctenomys; species Ctenomys sociabilis. The sequence continues at coordinate 81,399 of PVKA01003326.1, read as the reverse complement.
AGGGGGCAGTATTTTGAAAAATGATAGGATTGAAAACCAGTGAAATCCTAGGCACAATACAAACTCATACAGGTTGCGCTCAGAAAGCTAACTGCAAAATATTTAAGTTGCCAAATCCAAAACTGATTCATCAGAAATAGGTTTCAGTGAGAAACCAAGTTTCATTGCATTCTATACAGTTAATAAAATTCTTAGATTTTCTCTTAAAAGTCAAACATAAATTAAGAAGGATTTGGTAAGTTACATAAATTAACTGATTTTATGGCTCCAAAGAAAGTAAATGCAAAGCCAGATCCTAATAAATGAAAGAAATTGTTTTCCTAGAGTTTGGCAGTTGAGAACAGCAGGAGGTGAATGTGGAATGGAGTGGGGGTGGGGAATGAGAAAAGGTGAGTAGGCAGGAGAAAGAGGTCAGCAAAGGAGGTCACAGTGACAGACTAGAGCAAACAACTCACCCAGCCAGGGAAATGAGCCTTCTGGCAAGAGCTTGTGCTAGACTATGGAAAGCACAGTGAATGGTGGGGCAGGCAAGGCATCGGGACGTCCCAGGTGTCAGTGCCACCCTGGGTCTACAGCACAGCTAGGCAGGTGCAGCCTTTCCTCAAGTCCCTGCGCGTGTGTTTTCTCCATCTAAGTTGATCCCTTAAAAATTATCAGGAAAGTCATGATTGGTACCCATTTAAAAATCACATTCACAGATAGCTCAGCAGACTAAAGTGCTTGCTTAGGCAGAACACAGTGGCCAGGGTTAGATCGGTGGCTTGCTGTACTGGCCCTGCCCCCAGGGTGTGCTGAAACAGCAACTGAGATTGGGTATGGTGGCCTGTGCCTGTAATCCCAGTGCTTGGGAGGATGAAAAAAGCATCACTGTGACTCTTACCTATGTAGTGAGACCCTGTAGACCCTGTACTAAATACAGTAAGAAAAAAAAGAAGTATCATGTAATGTTATCTGAGTATTATGATTATTTTGATTTAAAAACATTACTTCATTTTGATAATCTTTAACAAAAATAATTTATGTTTATAAGCTGATCCTCATATTTACATTTTTGTATCACTTTTGTTAGTACAGGTAAAGCCCCCTTCCCAACTGATACCAACCTTAGAATTCATGAACCTTGCAGAGCTTCCACTCTGCCCTAATGATAATTGGGAAAGTAGGTATTTGCACTGATTTCCTAATGCTAAGGCTCAGGCTATGATTGCAGCAATAAACACAGCACCTCTATCTTGTATGCATTTCTCCGTAAAGAAAAGAATTGTATCACTTAGTTTCATTTATTTTTAGTGCAGAGTAAGTATTCAAGTTATCATGCTCATTAATATTTAAGATATGGAAATATGTTTGTTTTCGGTGATCGTATATTTCCATTACCATTGTGGAAAAATGTTTATCAGTATATGGGCTAATATATTATTGATGTTCCCATATTTAGGTTGATAGAAGTTCTTCCAATCAAACATAATCACAGACAGGTACCTTCATTTCACAATTAGCTCATTGTTCTAAGCAGTGAGGGGGCAGGTGCTAGAAAACCATCAGACAGTACCGAAGCCTAAAATTGGTAGATTTTTTAAAGTGAGTTGGAAAGAATTAACACTGTTCCAATCTTCTAAAAAAAATGTTAGATTGTGCTGATTAATATTATGTTGCTTGAAAGTCAGATTCAGAAGAATTATCTTACGTTTTTATTGCAAAGAAATCATAGTCACATTAAAATCACCATACCTGGGTCAGCGAGATAACTCAGCAGACTAAAGGTCTGCTTAGGGAAGTGGAAGGATAGGATTCAGTCCCCAGCACCACATGCTGAGCTGGCCACCTAGACCTGGTGTAGTGGCACATGCCTGTAATCCCTCAGCTGGGGAAGCTGAGACATGAGGATGTCCATAAGTCTGAGCATCGCAGTGAGACTCTGTACCAAATACATAAAAAAATCCATACCCATAAGATCCAACAATTAATTTTTTTCTATTTTAGGGAAGGATCTATATGGTGTTCAAGGTCTCACTGTCAGATGAGACTCGTAGTGATTTGCCTGTCTACAGCCTCCTAAGAGCTGGGATTGCAGACATGCACCATCATGCCAAGTCTCCAACAAATAATTATATACATGATTTAAAAAACTTTACATTTCATATAGGGTTATTCATTAAGGAATATCATTACAGAATTCCAAAGCTGACTTTTCGTTTTTCTAGATCCCTCTTGGAGTTCTTAGCGAAACAAAAAAGAAGGAAATGAACAGCTTTTAGCATCTGTGTTTGGCCAAGCACTGTGCCATGTGTACGTGGTCACTTGTGGAAAGAGGATGCATGGAGCTGGTCAAAGTCGTGGTCTTGAGATCGCATCCCTCCTCACACTGGTACTTACTGGATGTGACTTTGCCTATCTTGCTTTATCTTGAAGGCTAAATAAGTTACTGTAAGTAAAGCACTGAAATTCATGGTGGTATGGAGTGACCACAGTTAGCATGCAACCTGGGTATTATCCTCAGAGTATCTTAGCAAATGCAGGTCTGTATTCTTATATTACTGATGAGGGAACACATGCTCAGAGATTGAATTTTCATAGGAATAGCAGAAAGACTCATGCTTTTTTTTTTTTTTTTTTCTTTTTTCTTTTCAGTGGAATTGAAAAGAAAGGCCTTGCATTTGCCAGGCAAGTGCTTATTCTACTAAGCCATCTCCCTAGCCCCATACTTCTCAATAAATTTTAAAAAATACTTTTATTATTAATTATGCTGATTGTTTTCATTCTCAATATATGTTGGTAATTTTCCCCTCTGTTGTCTGAATGAAAAAGGAAGCACAGAAATTTGGGTCTGTCTACGTTCTTCAGAGTACATAAAGTTGATCCTCTAAACCTGGTAACTGCAAAGGACATTTATTGCAGCAGGAGAACATGGGACTGTTTCAAAGTGGAAGGGTGACCCTAGAAGTGTCAGTACATTTTTTGGAATCAGAAAAGTACAGAACACAGATCAGGGAAGATCCTGAATCAGGAGAAAGGCTGTGGAGCCATACTGAAGATAGAACTCACAAAAGCAGATGAATTAGAAAGGCACCTGCTCGGGTCACACGTAATAGCAGACAGATAACAGCGACAGGAGCCAGGCTCGCAGAAGCAGGCTTTGACCTCTAGTGATGCCCTCTAGGACTCTTGCTACTGTCCTCAGAGCGCCGTGAGGATGCGTGACATGTCGCTCTGTCCATTCCTGTTTCTTTCTCAATTAGCTTCCAATGAACACAGAACTACATGGGAGAAGTTTGGTGCCATCAACTCTAAGGTATATGGATAAATGATAGGAAAGGTTTTTAAAGAGACCCTGAATTAAGTAGATTATTTTATCTGTTCTATAATCACTTAATGACTGCACAACTTTAGGCAAAATATTTTTCTGAGTTGTAGTTATGCTCTGCTTAAAATTTCATTTGTGTTTATGAAAATCGTGTCAGCAGGCATTGTTTCATTGTATTTCTCAAACAATCCTGTGGAAAAAGCTGGCCCCTGCTAGTTCCCGTACTGGACAGTTAGGAGCCTGGATTTCAAGGAAATTCCTTCCTTGGAGTCAAACAGAATACAGCGGCCTTGGAGTAAGTAGCAAATCCTTAGGAATCGTTTAACGCTCATTTCTAAATATTTGATGTTCACTTATTCCTTTACAGGGAGTGGAAGATACTGCTGTATCCATTTTACAGATGTGGTGACTGAGGTGTCCTAAGGCTTACTATCCCGTCAAGGTCACAACTCGTAAAGGTCAGAGAAGAAATTTTATTTCCTACACATAGAAGCACTTGTCCAAACTGCCTTTCTAAAGACAATAAAAATACCAGATCCCGTGGTTCTTATCTTCTGATTATCCTGATTCCCCTAGTATGCATGTCCACAGGCCCGTTAGGAAATGGGCTCCGCTTTCCCTGGAAGGAAACAGATTCTGCACTTGGAATGTGTATCATTTCAGCGCACTTGAATCTGCCCAGTTCTTCCATTCTTGTTTTACGCGGCCTGGAGGCAGCAAACAGCTTACCTCACAGCGTCTGAGTCTGAGGCTATTGTGATGTTGAAATAAAAATATCTGCTGTTTCTGCTCCCAGACTAACCTGGGGTAGAATATAACAGGGATGGGAATTTAAATGTCCACAGGACCCAAGCCATCCTTCAAAGCCAAAGACTCAGACTTCGCCGCCTCATCTGCAGGCGCCCTCGGAGTTAACCCCTGGCTGCCCGGGCCGGCACTGCGTTCTGGGCATGCCCAGTCACGGGCGAGGACCTGGCAGTCTCACGTTCTCCAGGTTTCGCCGGGCGAGCAGGCGGGAGGAGACAGGGGAGCGGCGCACAGGTAGAGAACTTGGCTCGGCGCAGGATGCCCGCGGCGGAGGCGGCGCGCTCGCGGCTGCGGGAAGAGGGGCTGCCGCGCCCCGCACCTACACGGAGGACGGTGCTGGGGCCGCAGGTGGGCGCTTGAAGCCGGTGGGTGCCTCGTCCTTGGGGCGCAACTTGGGCGGCGCGTGGAAATCTGCCGTGGTTCTGGGGCCGGGGCCCGCGAGGGGCGGGGCGGGGCGCTGGTCGGCCGCGGAGTCACCGCCCTGCACCGCCCCTGCCCGCCCCGGACCCCGGCGCGTCTGCCAGGCGCCGAGAAAGCCCGGAGGGCGGGCGCCCCAGGGGGGCCTGGGCAGGCTCGGTGCGCGGCGCGGGTCCCCGCCGGTCTCCCGCTCTCGGGTGGGGGAGGGAGCTGACAGGTCGGAGGCCCGCGCATGACCCCTCCCGGACGGGCTCCTGGCCAGGGGCGCTGCCCAGGTAGGTGGGAGCCGGCCCTGCCTCCGCACCCCGGGCCGCGCGGGGAGTCCGGGGCCGCCGCACCCGGCGCCTCTGCAGCACCGGGCCTGCATCGCTGCCCACACCCGCCCGGCCCGGGGCGCTGTCCATGGTGCTGCGCAGAGCGGGCTCCTCCTCCGGCTCCGGGCTCGGCTCGGCGTCACGCAGCCCGGCCCTCTCGCCCGCCCGCTCCTAGCTGCCGCCCTCCCCACCCGCTCTCCGGGAGAGAAGGAGGGAGAGAGGGAGGGAGACAGAGGGAGACAGAGAGAGGAGAGACGCTCAAGCCTGGCGCCTCGGAGAAGGCAGCAGCAGTCGCCTTGTCCCTAGATCTCAGGAAATCTGCCTTTCCCGAGGCTTGCTTCAGGCTCCAGCTGGAGCTAATGGGGAGAACCGGGCAGGTAAAGCAGCTCAATGTGGCTGGGGGGAGGGGAAGGGGCGAGGCGAGCCGGAGAAGGATATCTTCCCGTTGTCACTGAGCCAGCATCTGCCACCAATGTACGGCGAGAGTGGGGGGTGGGAGGGTGGAGGGGCGTAGATCTTGGTTATTTTGCATGAAGCCTTTTAAATGACAAGAAGATGAGGTAGTGGATGGGGTAGTAAGTTAAATTCTGGATGCAGTAATTTATTATAAAAGAACAGGTCGGTTTCAAATCAAAGCAATTAAATAAAACGTATCTATCTGCTTCCTCATCCGTCCACAGGACGCCTCTGATTAATTTGTGCTATAGACTCCAGGCTCTAGGCAACTGCACTGGTATCAGAGAGGCGGCTTAGACACTGGGCGGGAAAGCCAGGGAGAATTTTGGGCGTGCACTGGTATTGAGGTACTTTGCAAAAGCCTAGGGGAAAAAAAAAAAGATAAGCACTTCTATAAAAGCTCTCCCCTATATTTTAGGTTCTTTGTGCAGATATATATCCAAGGGTGTAAAGGTGTGTGTGTATGTATGTATGTGTGTGTGTGTGTGTGTGTGTGTGTCAGTGCATGTGTGTGTGAGTGCATGTGTGTGTGTGTGAGAGAACATAAGCATTAAAATAAATGCAATTGCAGACGATGAGCATACTGTATTGATTATTCCAGTGACTTGGGAATGAATTTGATTCTACAAATGAAAGAAAAGATTAATGAGGCTGTTAGCTTTTGAATTAGAGCGCTTCTTGTTTTGGCTGCAGTAAGACTGTTTTTCCAATCCTTTTATTTCATTCCCTAATTTGTGAGCTCACCAGTTCTTTCTGGCTCCTTCAGAGAATCTGCTTGTTTCATATAGATACAAATATTCTGACACACAATGAGCTTCATCCGAGGGCTAGGACAGCTGTTGACCTCCGGTAGGTAAGGTAGGAATAAGGTTCTCAGGTTTCCTCTTTTCCTTCTCCGTCCCTTAAAATACAGTCAAGGCGTGGAATCAGCACAGGGGGTGGGGTGAAGAAGGTTCTGCTATGTATGTAGGATTAATTAATAAAAAAATCAGCACCCATAGTCTCACATGCATATGCAGAAAAGGGTTTTCTGACGTAGGCACTTGAGAATGAGTTCAAAGCACTCTTGATTCTAACAACACAGATCTGTTTTGTAAATTACTGAACATTTAGCAGATTGCTATTTTTAAAAATGAAAGTATAGTGCATAATCTACTATCATTGATGATTTTTAAGAGCACCTATCTTTGGACTTGGCACAGGAGTGCACAAGACATGACTGGTAATTGCTGATGGTATGGAATGTACCAGCCATAACAAATAAGCAGCTGACATTTATCTTTCCTTTTGCTAATGAACAGTGTGCATATATGTGTGTGTGTGTGTGTGTGTGTGCATGTGTGTGTGTGTGTGCGCGAGCGCTGGAGAGAAAACCAGTTGCTGGTCTCATCTGGGAAGGAACTTGAAGTGGGATCCCCTGGCTTGGTGGCTCGCAGCTGACACCTGTAGGGATTGCTCTGAACTGAAAAGAAATGCTCAGCTCTCTCCACGGAGGAGCAGCAGCACAATGCGGTGTCATAAATTATTGCTAGTTTCAGCTTGCAGGAAAAAAAAAAGTGTTAATTGGATAGCGAGCTTCTGTGTCCAAGCAATAAATTGTGCGAGTGGATGCGTGTGTTGTCATGTGGGGGAGACACAAGAAAGGCTGAAACAATATGACCAGATGATACAGTTGTGATTTTTTTCCCAGGATGTGAGAGTATTTTTTGTTATTAAAAAAATTACTTAGAAAAAAAAGTCAGTATTTATGATTTCTGTAGCATTTGAGAACATGTTGGATTAGAATTGAATGCAGAGAAGAGATGTGATAGCACTGCGAGATTCAACAGCCTGGTTTTAAATTCTATCCTCCTGGAGCTGTAGCACCTGAGGCGACATGCGAGGTGACAAGTGCTGCTGGACCTGTACTCACTCTGGACTGACAGCCAGGTGGGGCTTTAGGAAGAGGTGGATCACTTGTTAGGCAAAACATTAAAACACTGTACCTATCTTTAAAGGAACTAATAGATATTAGTAGAAATACACACACATGTGGCCCTAATGAGATACTTTGTCCTATAATAGATTATTTCATAAAAAAGAGGACGATACTTGCTTAAATTTTAAGGAGGCTCTCAAGAAACCATCAACATTCCAGAAAATAAAGTAAAATGAATAAGGTACAAGTTAAAACGGCAGCTTACTGCAGACAGTTGAATCTGCTTTGCCTATTGTAGAGTTTGCAGTGACAAGTATTTGAATATATTTGAATAAGTTGTCTTCTGCTCACAAAACTGGCACATAATATAGTAAAAAATCTTGTTTTTAAAAGAGCCTTTTTTGTGTCTTCACAGATTTTAAAAATCAAAATTCCTCAGAAAAGGATAAGCATAATCAAATTGTAGTTGAATAAATCTGGACGAGCAATTAACAGTTATAGGAAACCTCAAAGGTATAATAGAGTGTTTTAAGAGTCTGATATTAAGAAGCATGTTACCTATAGGTTGGAACAAAGAGCTCCACTGAATAAGGTTCGTTTGCTTACAACTAGACTAGCACAAGTAAAATTCTTGCTCTCTGAGCCGAAATGACTTCTATGATTCTCTGACTAAAGACCTTAATTTTGATTTTAATTTTCCGCAGATTTCTGGATCCTTATAAAAAGACAAACTAAAATCAAAATGCACTGCCAACACACCACCAATTGATATGCTGGCCTCTTAGCTTGGCCTTCCGAAGGTGAAGAGAAGGAGGTGCTGTTGGGGCCCAACAGCTTCTGGCTATTTGACAACCTCTAGGTTTGAGTACTGTTGTTGGGGAGGCTGAACACAGAAGCGAACTCCACCCTGTGAGGCCACTGCGCAGCCACGCTCAGCAAGGAATGTGGCACTCCGTGCGTCGTGTCCTGTGCCGGAGGCCCACGATAATGACAGCAGAAACAGGCCTTTGAAGCTCGTGGGGTTAAACAGCAGCCCTCTGTTCTGGCTCAGGACACTACCTCCCAAGGGAGCTACTTGAAGCACTCAAAGACTCCCGAGACACTGGCTCATTGCTGGCTTTGTGCACTTCTCCGAGAAAAGTGTTCTTCTGATTGCCTGCTTCCCTTTGGCCGGCGCCACAGAGGTGGCATCTGGCAGATGCCAGCGTGTGAGGCATCCGCACCGCAGACGCCCTTCAACTAGCCCACGGGCCCCATGGCTCCCTGACTCCCAGCCTCCGGCTGACAGCTCCGTGTGGTCTGCACGGTGTGCCCCGCCTGCGGCACCAGCGGGGCCCACCGCGGGCGAGGAAGGGGTGGCCGGAGGACCAGGAGCCGGAGGACTTGGCCGGGCACCTGCCCGCCCGCGCGTCTCCGCCACGCCGCCCCGGGCCCTCCCCACGCCGCCGCCGGCCCCGGCGCCCGCCCGCCGGCCCCCGGCCCCCGGCATGGGCGCGGCGCTGCTGCAGCGCGGGGGCTGCGCGCTGCTGTGCCTGGCGCTGCTGCTGCTGGGCTGCTGGGCCGAGCTGGGCAGCGGGCTGGAGTTCCCGGGCGCAGAGGGCCAGTGGACACGCTTCCCCAAGTGGAACGCGTGCTGTGAGAGCGAGCTGAGCTTCGAGCTGAAGACGCGCGCGGCGCGCGGCCTGGTGCTCTACTTCGACGACGAGGGCTTCTGTGACTTCCTGGAGCTCGTGCTCACGCGCGGCGGCCGCCTGCAGCTCAGCTTCTCCATCTTCTGCGCCGAGCCCGCCACGCTGCTGGCCGACACGCCGCTCAACGACGGCGCGTGGCACCGCGTGCGGCTGCGCCGCCAGTTCCGCAACACCACGCTGCTGGTGGACCGCGCCGAGGCGCGCTGGGTGGAGGTGCAGTCGCGGCGCCGCGACATGACGGTTTTCAGTGGGCTCTTCGTGGGCGGGCTGCCGCCTGAGCTGCGCGCCTCCGCCCTCAAGCTCACGCGCGCCTCGGTGCGCGACCACGCGCCCTTCCGCGGCTGGATCCGCGACGTGCGCGTGGACGCGGCGCGCACGCTGCCCGAGGATGGCGCTGAAGTGCGGCTGGACGACGACGAGCCGAGCGGTGGCGGACCCTGCGAGGCAGACGAGGGCGCAGCGGGCGTGTGCCTCAACGGCGGCGTGTGCTCCGTGGTGGACGACCGCGCCGTGTGCGACTGCTCGCGGACCGGCTTCCGCGGCGAGGACTGCAGCCAGGGTAAGGCCCGCGCCGTGGTGGGGGGAGCTGGCGGGCGGCCGGCCCTCGACGCCTTGTGGCCCTGCACTCCGGGCGCGCGGCCTCTCGGGCCCTTGCGCCCCAGGAGCGGCCCACCTCGTGACTGCTGGCCCCTCTGCCACCACCGCCGTAGGCACAGGCCGTGCAGCGAAGTGCACACGAGGCCTTCAGGTGGACCTTCCCAGTCCACACAGAGTCGCCCCTCCACTCCTGGGGTGCAGGGCTCTGCCGGTTGTGCTGCTGCAGGGCCAATCCTCCCCGGGTGACCACTATTGTCCCCTCTGCTGCCCCTCGACCCAAGAGTTCCGGTCTAAGGTGTAGGCATGCAGCTAGAGTACGGTGCATGTGCGCCATGAAAGTGAAGCTCAAAGAAGGTTCCCGGGGTCCTGCTGGCAAGCACCCACGGGGTGGCGGTGGTAGAGGCAGGAAAGACAGTTGGCAAGCACGGCTACCCCTTCTCACACAGAGCGTAACGACCTGCTCTTGGTTGTGGGAAGAAAAGGAGGAGATGGGAAGATTTTATTCAGGAGCAGGAGGGGTTTTTTGGAAATAATGCTGGTTTCCATGGTTATGTCTAAGTCCACCACCTGTCATATTTAAGCAAGATTTTGTGATTTCAGCATTTTGGGGGAATCTGTCAGACAGATCAGGTAATGTTTAGAAAGGCCAGAGATTAAATAGCATATTTCTTGATTAACAAACGCTTTAAGAAGAGAAACAGTGCTGGGTTTGGAAGTTTTGCACGCTGATGCATAGGGCGTGTGTGAGCGACGGCAAGAGGTCTCCAAAGGCTGCCCAGCTCATGTCACCTCCGTGAGTAGTGGAAGCCGACTTGTAGTTGTTGTGGTTCATGGAGCTTGAAACTGTGGGTCTGAATGAGAATAAACAGACCTCTCCTATTTTGATTCCCCTAGAAATAAAATTTAAGCTCCCGAGTGTTTCCTCCATGTTGTCACCAGGCAGCGAGTGAGGAAAATGCTGTCGTGTAAATACAGAAGAGTGCATGAAGGGGAAGGCAGGGCGGGACACGCAGAGCAGGAGACGAGCGGGTCTCGGGCAGTGCAGGGCAGGAGGGCAGGGTCTAAAGTCGCGAGATCGCTTACGGGTCAGATCAAGGCAGCCTGCACAGGGATAAATGGTATTTGTGGCTGAAATGGAGGAGAAGGCGAATTATTAAATCTGGTTTTGAAAGCTGTAGGGACAACAGCTCTACATGCAGTTTTATTGTGTAATGTCTTTGTTTTTTTTTTTTTTTTTTTTTTTTTTTTTTTTTTTTTTTTTTTTTGTTTGTTTGTTTTTTCTGTTGACATTGCTGAGGGGAACTAGTCTTTGTAAATCTTATTAGACTTGACAGCTCTCTCTCACTTGACTGTAGGAGAATTGAAGACTTGATAAAATTTGTAATTGTTTAAATAGCAAAGGGAGTTAGTTAGGAGGAGAAAAAAGCAGACAGAAGTGTTCTGTAGCCTTCATGAGATTAAGGGGGGAAGAAGGTGAGGGTTATTTTACTATGCACAGCCTTTAAGTAGTTTTTTTTTTTCTTTCTTTTAGGTATATTTGGCTTAAGTAATTATAGATGACTGTGTATTCTGTGGCCCATGCTGCACTTCAGCTTTGCCAGTAAATTTCCACAGATGTAGATCAGTCTCCTGTGTTTCACAAAAAATAAAAGAATGTTTTTCTCCTATACAAGCTACCTTAATTGTAAATCACAAGCAAAATAGGTGTGATGCTTTCAGTAGCATAATTTGTAGTTGTATACCCTTGCACAGATTAATAGAAACAAAAAAGACCATGATTTTTGTAGGAAAATACTGCTCTAAATATCCTAATGGCACTTTAAATGATAAAGAAGGCAATTTAATGAAATGTAACTTCCTTTCTTAAATTAGGAAACAAATATGACACAATGACAGCTTGTACTGTGTGGGAGGGTGTTTTAAATGAAATTTTTTATTTTTCTATGCATTTTAATGTAGGGATTCAGGGATCATGCATAATCAGGAACATTTAAGAGTGGAGAAAGCATGGGAAAAGTAATTTTAAAAAGAAGCAGAGTTAGCTGTCTTTTAAATGCACTTTATTTTGATAAATGGGTACTTTTTTATATAAGATGAATAATTTCAAATCATTAGGATGCATATTGTCACAGTATGGTAGCTGATGTAAAAGAAAAACCAGCCCAGGAAAGAAAATCCCCTTGGATTGTTTGTTCTGGAGCATTGATTCATTTGAAAATTTAAGCTCATAAACAGAGTACAGAGATGGCCAATAGTTATGGAAGGAAAACAAAAGGCTGGATTTTTTGGTTAGCATAGAAATGGAAGGTGGAGTGATAGGAGCACAGCCTGTCTTCCCCGAAGGATTGGCTCCATTTTGCTTATTTTCCCTGTTTCGTGCGTGTCGAGTGACTATTGAATAATTAATTGAGAGTGGATGCCTCTCCCAGCCCTGATCCTACGTTGGTGGCACCTAGGAGTGAGGATTTCTATTCAGATAGGGGATAAACAAAGCTCTGCCTCCAGATCATGCTTGCATTGATGGCCACGTTCTTTCTGAAAACTAATTTAATAAACAAATACATGTTCATTGGAAAAAAATTAGAAAACTACTATAGACAAAGCAAATATTAAACAAAAATTGAAATTGTCTTTGATTGTAACTATAATGTATTTTTAAACTACATTTAAAAAGTCAACCACTATTTTAGCTGCTTCCACATTATAATTCAGTAAGTGCTGAAGAGACAGTAAGCACAAGGACAAAGCCCCTCTTTTTACTCCCCTCCCAAGACAGCCTTGGAAACAAATGATTCACCTATGTAGAATGTTTTTATTGAACTAGTTCATTTTTATCTTTGCTGTGTTTATTTAGGCCTAGCAGATTGTATGTACTTACTCCTATTCTGATGGAGAAGGAACATAATACGGTACGTGCAATGACCATGCTCCTAGCAGGGGTTGGGTAAGAGAATGAATATTTTTATTCCCAGGTCTTACATTAGAATGTCTGCGGAATAAGACTTATCCTCCAGGTTGACGGGTGTTATTTAAGAAAGAGCAAAAGTACGTATAGCAGTGGCTGTAGGAAACTGAAGTGTGCATCACTGTGCACGCTGACCCTGAGCGCCGCCCTCAGAACTCAGAGGTGCGGGCTGACGCCCTCGCTGGGAGAGAGGTGCCCGTGGGCTGCAGGGCTCTCTGAGTAATCGTACTCCTAAGTGACCTGTACCACTGCTATTTAATGTTTCTCCTAAAGAATATTAAGACTCTCCTCATAGCTTGAAAGAATTAGTGAATTCTATGGCTGTGCAACTTAGTAATAAGAATAAAAAGACAGTAAAAATTCAGTTCTACATGTACTTATGACTTCCAGTCCATGTTCCTTCCATTTTGAAGTTCCAAATGTTGAAATTTGTGCTGGAGCACATCACATACTTGCACTGTTTGTACTTAAATGGCCCAAATCACAAGTGCTCGTTCCACATGGCTGACCAGGACAGTGTGACATCATTGCATAAGTTCCCAGCTTTCCGTAGCCGTCCTGATGTGGCACAGTCTCAGGCATGTTCACGCATTCGTTCGTTCATTCATTCATTCATTTCTTAATCCAAAAATTGATTGCTTTGTATGTGCCAGACTACTGAGTTCATGCAATAGTGTTTTGAGTAAACTTATAAGCGCTTTCTATGCTTACCGACCTCATTTTCTAGTGAAAAAAAAGTGCTCGCTTCGGCAGCACATATATTCTAGCAGAAAAAAAAATATTTTTTTAATGGAAACTTAAAATGGTAGTGTACATTTTTAAGAATGATGTGTGCTAGTAAGAGAGGCTTGAGTAGTGTTAGCTGACCCAACTCAGGTGAATGTTGCTGAGTATTGGCTGTGACCTGAAGAGTGACAGGGATGTGGCTGGCGGAGGTGGGGGAGCACGATTCCTCCAGGGCTGAGCAGCGGCAGACTGCAGGCTGCACCACGCGGCCAAGCTGTCAAGAGTATGCGCTTCGGATTGGGCCTCTCAGTCCACAGTCCTGGGAGGACTAGGCCAGGGTTGACCCCGGTGATGCCGAAGGATGCAGCAGGGTAGAGTGGAAGATGGCAGGCGTCTTCATGTTTGTCTTCTAGCAGTGCCGCTCTGCTACGGTAGGAAACCGAGAGGGGGCCAGGGCAAAAGAGGAAATATTTTTTCTTCTGTTTTTCATCATATTTGTCAAGCACCCAGTGCAAACTGTAGATCAAACTAGAGGGAACAGGTAGGGGGGAAACCAGGATTCTTTTTTTCCCTAAGATTCTTAAAAGGAATCCTTCAAATCAAAATAGATGTTTCAAGGAAGTTAGACTCTACAAGGGCTTGTGTAGACATCTAAGCCCGTTCATTATTTAGAACAATTGTCTACTCTTGTAAGAAGAGCATCCCCTGGACTGTTTCTGCAGATTGGCATGGGATTCCGCTTGGAAATACCCACTGAACCTTAATGCGGTGTCAGCGCTCCTGAAACATGGCGATGGCCTCAGTCTCCTGATTCATTACATCCTAAAGTATTAAAAATTATGCTTAATTTGTCTTTCTTTTAATACATGTTGGCTGTTTAGTTTTAAGCTACTGCAGTAAAGGAAAATATAGGTACTTACAGTCTTAATTAAAAATCAGGTAATCATTGAGTTGATACTGGAAAAATGAGAATTTTTTCTAGTTTTGTTTTTTAGAAGAGAATGATTATCTTTGTTGCAAAATTGAGTGTCAGGGCTGGGGAGATAGCTCAGTAGAATAAGTGCTTGTCTGGCAAGTGTGAGGGCCTGAGCAAAGCCTGGTTCCTCCCACCCCCCAAAGAAAAACCAGAAAAAAACCCAAAAAACAAAAAAACAAAAACAAAAACCTGAGTGCTACAAAGAAACTCAACATTAGTTTTGCTCTTGGGCTAGGTATAATGCCAGCACCTGGGAGGCTGAGGCAGGCATATTGCTGAGTCTTTGAAGCCATATTGAGCTACATAGTGTGTTCAAGGCAAGCCTGAAATACATAGAGACCTTGTCTTAAAAAGACCAAAGCAGGAAGTTCGATTTTGCTATGTTCAGGAAAGTTCTTAACACATACCAATGGATGAGGTCTGTTAATCTGTGTGTGGAGCTTGTCTTAAATATGACATGACCAAAGCTGAGTTCTGGAGTCCAGTCAACAGTGCAGGCTCCATTATTTTGAAATTTTACCTTTCCATTGAGAAGCAACTATAGTGTAGATGCGGAGTCCCGCAGACCACCTAAGACTGCAATGAATGTGCACACTATTGTGTGCGTGGAAGTGAGCAGAAAGCAGGGTCTGCTTGAGAAGGCAGTTCTCAGAGCTCAGCAGGGAGCTTCCTGCGTGGTTCTCAGAACAGTGCCTGGCACGTTGTAAGTGTTCTGTGGGGTCTGTTCCTCCTCCTCCTTTTTCTTTTGTCATTAGGACCTCCATGCTTATCCATGATACCATTTTCTTTACGGCACTTAGAGGCACAGTTCCAATGTGGAACTTCTCATTCTCCTGTTAAGTTTAGTAATGATTCTTGTATCATCTAAGAACTTTCAATTTTTATTTTTATTTCTTATTTTGGCAGAACCGGTGATTGAACTCAGACCTTTGTGCTTA
Organism: Ctenomys sociabilis; assembly: GCA_004027165.1. Classification (NCBI taxonomy): domain Eukaryota; kingdom Metazoa; phylum Chordata; class Mammalia; order Rodentia; family Ctenomyidae; genus Ctenomys; species Ctenomys sociabilis. The sequence continues at coordinate 66,290 of PVKA01003326.1, read as the reverse complement.
CGAGGCAAGTGCTTATTTGACTGAGCTATCTCCCTGGCTCTTATGTTTATTTCTGTATTTTAGGGAAAGGTCTACAGGGTCTCACTACTAGATCAGACTCCTAGTGATCTGCCTGTTTACAGCCTCCCAAGAGCAGGAATTACAGGTGTGCGCCACCACACCCAGTCTCCATTGCTGTCCCAGCACACCCTGGGGAAGGACCAGCACAGCAGGTCTGGGGGATTGAACACCTGGCCCCTGCTCCTGCTTGCAGGTGCTTTAATCTGCTGAGCTATTTGGTCAGCCTTTGAAATTTCAGTTTTTAAAGGAAGCAGCAAAGACAATGTGCTTCTGTTTCCTTTTGATACAATTATTGTCACTCAGGTCTATTATTCTAAATAATTTAGAAAAGCCATTTTCAGAATTTTATGATTTAATAGAAAAGCATTTATAAAACCATCTCTCTCCACATTCCTTCTTTCCATCCCAGTCCTGTACTCACGTGGTGACTTTCCCTTCCCAGTTTATCTAATGTGGTGCCAGGTGTGGTGGTGAGCCTACGAGCCCAGCGCTGGGAGGCTGAGATGGAAGGAGCATGCCTGTGAGTTCAAGGCCAGCGTGAACTATGTAGCAAGACCCTGTCTCTTAAAAAACAAACAAAAAAACCCCAAAGCTTTTCTAATTTGTCTGAAATACTGTTGGGCTGGGTTGTAGCTTAATGGTCTAATACTTGGTTATCAAGCAAGAGGTCTTAATGTTGATATTAAGTTATTATGTAAAAAGCTACATTAATAGCTAGTAAATGGGGTGTATCCAACTTTCAATTAGTCTTTGACTCCTATAAGTTGAAATTATGTGCATTTTACAAGCAAGTAAGTAACATATTTGAACTTTAAGAATTCAAATGAGAAATTCTTGTTATTATCATAAATAAATTGCTTTTTTTCTGAGCATAACATTATATGATAGCAAAATAATGTTCCACGTTTAAAAGAAATGACAGTTAATCTGATTATTTAAAACAAATATCCCAAAATGACTACAGAAAGATTTAGAATTACATATTTTGTTTTCATTCATAACTCTATGTGAGATTTAAGAGTTAGGACCAGTTTTGCTAAAAACAGTAGCTACATTCTGTCTTTCTTTGACCATTTCTTTCTTGTTTTTCTTAATGTATTTGATACAGGGTCTCACTACATAGCTCAGACTCATACTGGCCCTCCTGTCTTCAGCCTCCCCAGCACTGGGATTATAGGCACGGGGCATCACACTTGGGTCTCAGGGACTGGCCCAGCAAGCCCAGGAAAAGAGCCAGAGCCAGAGCTGGGGCCAGGGCGCGGGTAGCTCCTGTGGTGCCAGGGAGCAACTCCTGGTCCTCCACTTGCCTAAGCAGGCACTTCATCTTCTGAGCTGCCTATTTCTTTGTTGGTTGTATTGTGTATATTAACACATAATTATATACACAGGGGCCAGCCAGATAGCTCAGCAAATTAAAGCACCTGCAAAGCAGGCACAGGGGCCAGGGGCTTGATTCCCAGGCCTTCTGTGCCAGCCCTGCCCCCCTGGAGTGTGCTGAGACAGCAATTGAGACTGGGCGTGGTGGCACGTGCCTGTGATCCCAGCTCTTAGGAGGCAGATCACTATGAGTCTGATCTAGTAGTGAGACCCTGAACATCCTGTAGACCCTTCCCTAAATACAACACACACACACATACACACACTAACTATATATATATATATATATATATATATATATATATATATATATATATATATTCTCTGGGTTTATATTACAAATCTTTTATTTTTTTACCTAAAATCTCTCAATATAGATTTCTATTAAACCTTTTATGTAGTTCATAAGAGCACCGAACAGTGATCATTTTGAACTATGCATTTCTGTATTTTAGTTTTTAGCTTATTAAAATATTATTAAAGCTCACAGTTTTTTTGTGCATTTTTATATAGTTTTATGATTCAGTTCCCTTTCTATTACTGAGAAGTGACAAAAGATATAGTTTACATAATTTCCATTGAATAGTACGTCTTAAAGTGCTCCGATTAGGTTTTAAAAAATATTTTGTTGGGTCAGTAGCTTCAGCATTTTTCATAAATTACATGGCTTTTGGTTTTCTCTCTAGAGCTTCCTTCTGTGAATTTGTATTTGAATATAGGCATGGGAATGGGTGCCAGGCTTGCTAAGATTTTCCCTGCTAATAATATAAAATATTATTTATATTTTGTGTGTAAACAGAATATAACTTGCGATCTGAAAAGCTAAGTTCCACATGTGGCTTTGCCTCAAAATCGATGCTGAAAGTAGGTAAGGCTGCCCTGCCATGCATGCCAGCGTCAGGGCTGAAAGCTGGGAAGTCATCTAGGTAGAGAATGTGGCTTTCGGACTCGTGCTGGGCATCTTCCCTAGGGCTTGCGAGTGGTTCACAGGTGTGAGCCCCTGGAGCTCCTCCAACCTGTGCGGGCACAGCAACTGCAGCGGGCACAGGACGCTGGCCTTGGGACGTGGAGGGCTTGCAGGCAGCCTGCGTGCCTCTGCACTTCAGCTTCGGATCGTTCTGGATCTGGTACAGACCGAGTCTACCTAACCAGGCCCCGCATTTGGTGCATGTGGAGCCATGCGTGCACAGCAGGGTGGGTAAGGAGGGTGTTGGTTGTTTTGTCCCTTCTGGGTAAAATCTAGATGAAAGAAATATCTTAAGGAAGCAACTTAAAAGAAGGCATATAATATCTGCTCTTAATGGCATTGTGTATTGGTATGAAATTCATAATAGGCAGAACTAATATATGGCATTAGAGGTCAGAATAAAGGATATTGTATCTTTACTGATATTAGTAAAGGGCCCCAAAAGGATCTTGATCCTGAACTGCGTGGCGGTCCTGTAGGGTATGTATTTGTAAAGATTGGGTGAGGTATACATTTTTGATTTGTGTATTGTAATATGTGCACCTACCTCAACTGTAAAAAAAACTGTGCATAGTTCAAAATGATCACTGTTCGGTGCTCTTATGAACTACATAAAAGGTTTAGTAGAAATCTATATTGAGAGATTTTAGGTAAAAAAATAAAAGATTTGTAATATAAACCCAGAGATCATGTGTATGTGTACAGAGATGAATTTAAGAGTAAATGCATGCTGTTTTAACATTTGATGAATCTTATTCCAATTCCTCATGTCTTCATCATGTTTAGTAGTGAAACGTAGGATTTTATTTTGGATTTGCTTCTACTGAGCCAATATCTTGCCAGCACAATCAGCCAGTGTGAGTTCTTCAGTCAGGACGACTCATCTGGTGGAATTAGGTAACTGAGCGATGAGTTTGTTGAAAGAGCTCAATAAATGCTTGAATGAGTACTGGGCTGTTGGAAAAAGCCTTCCCAGTTATTCCAATTGTAATTCTCCTGAAATTCTACAGCTGTAAATAGACATAATTTGGCACCAGAATATTATGTCAGTTTTTTCAGAAAGACCACTAGGTGATTCTTTAATGACACCATGAACATCACTTAAATTTGAGTATGACTTAAAATTATTCTATTTAGAATCACAAAAGTTATTACTGTAGTCAGTCTACAGTTTTTTACCTAGTGAAAGGAATTTTATGCTGTTTTGTCCATCATATAGATCTAATTTTACTGAGGAGAAAATGGTGAGTTTGAAGAAATCCTCGTTTTAAAAAATGTATTTAGTGCAGAGTCTATAAGGTCTCCCCACACAGATCAGACTTGTAGGGATCCTCTGCTTTTGGCCTGTGAAGCAATGGGATTACAGGCACGCACCACCTCGCGCATGCCCAGTTGCTGGTTCCACGTGCCCCGGGGCTCGGCTGCCACAGCATGTGCTTCAGTCGGCCGAGCTATCCGGCCGGCCCTGAAGAACTCTCTTGCCTCAAGTCCCATTGCCAGGAGACAGCAGAGCTGCGCAGCACCCATGTGTTCCTGACACCCTGCAAGTTGCCTGTCAGTGTACATTCATTGACTTTTTGTTCCACTTATCAGACACCTTCTTAATTTTGTGAGACTGAGGCAGTCAGTACCGCCTGTCAGAGCTCATCACACTTCACTCTGTAATGCTTGCTTGCTTTCCTTGTTGGCCTCTTCATGTTATACTTAGTTCATGTCCTTCTACTGGTAACTAGAAGTGAAGCCCCTCTTTATGGTATCTATTGAATATTACAAAAATACTTTTGGTCCTTTTGAGTAACAATGCTTAATTTCTACAAAGAAAGGTAAAATTCCTACCCATTTCAGAGTTTGGTGATAGTTACTGAAGTGTTGGTGTCTCTGGTTCATCAGTGCCCATGTAAAGACTAAACCCAGTCACACAGACCCTTCCTGAGAGTTGTCTGAGGAACCTAAGGTACAGGTGACAGAGCCGACCAGATCGCAGTGGTCTAAAGGGCCAGCTTAGGCAGAGCGCAGTGACTAGGGTTTGATCCCTGGCACACCGTGCTGCTCCACCCCCTGGGGCGTGCTCAGAGAACCATAGAGACTGGGCGTGGTGGCACGCGCCTGTAATCTGGGCTCTTGGGAGGCTAAAAACAGGAGAACCACAACAGGTCTGATCTACGTCGTGAGACCCTGTAGACTCTAGCAAATAAAGAAGAAAAAAAAAAAAAAAAAAAAAAGATGCAGGTGACAGTGGGTGAGCGATTACCTGGAAGAACACAGCGTAAGCCTCTGCGGAGGAGAGCTCGGTGTCCCAGCACATTGCCTACAGGGGAGCTTACTCTTTCCTAGAGTGAGAGCTATGTATTCTCCTTGACATTTCTGGTAAATATGAGAAGCTGTTCTTAGGAAGCAGTGGGAAGAAAACAAGCCTAGGTGCTGATCAAGAGTCTGATGTGATTACTGGCATCCAGAACTGTCTGGAGGGCAGCTCGAGAGCTGTGCATTCGCACCTCGCTCACAGCACTTTTACGACAATTCCTGGAGGGAACTGGTGGGCTGGGAGTTAGGGCCGGCGATGGCAAGACTCAGAGCAGAGGGTGCCCCACTAGTGCTCTGACTCCGGCCGGGCTTCCTGTGCTCAGTTACGTATATGGTGAGTTCTGAGTGACGCGAATGCCCAGCGCTGCTGCCTGATCGGAGCTTAGGAGACACTGCTGTTCCTGACCCACAGTACTGGCCCTGTGTGTGGGACCAGCTGGACTTGAACATTATTTGGGTGTTGCAGGATGCAGCTGAATGAACCGCTCTGGTCCAGTAGTGACAAAGAAGTTAAAGACTCCTGTTTCTCTTGCAAGTAGTGATGTACGTGTGAGTAAGTCTGCCTGCATTCTCCAGGGGAACTAGCTGGTGTGGCGGCAGACAACTAGAGCTGCTAATGGGACGAGCCATTTCCAGTTGGAGTGCATTTTGTTCAGGGCAAAAATTGATTTTTTCTTCTGAAAATAACCTGATTATTTAAAATAGGGCATGATGTTTTATATACTACATGTTTCACTTATTGAATTGAAAACATTATAAAAATAAAAAAGGAAGTTATTTATTGCATTGTATTACCAAATTGCACAATTACATGTGTAATAGGATGCATTTATGAGTACTTATTTAGAACTCAGATCAACTTTTAATGAAGTGTTCAGGTATTTTAAAATAATGAGATGTTTACTTTTACTGTATGAATGTATATGCCTGCATACACACAAAAATATGACATGTATAAGAAATTGGTAATTTAAGAAAAATGAGTGGAATTAAAAAAAAAAACTTGAAAGGCCTGTTAAAATTCTCAAAAATATATTTTGGTTAAAATATTTCTGAAGTACAAATTTTTTTCCATGCAAATCTTGGCCAGGGAGATAGCTCAATGGAATAAGCACAGGCCTGGAAAATGCAAGGTCCTGAGTTCAATTCCTGGTACTGCCAAAGCAAAATAAACAAAAAAACTAAGCAAGTCCTTATAAATTTAAGAATGTTCACTTTTTTTTTTTTCTTTTTGCGGAACCAGGGATTGAACTCAGGCCTTTAGCACTTGCCAGGGAAGCGCTTATTCCACTGAGCCATCTCCCCGGCCCAAGAATGTTTACTTTTTTATAGTAAAGTTACTTTTGTGATCAGTCCTGGTAGTACAGATGCCGCATAGTATTCCTATATTATCAATTGATATCACCCCATCTCTTCCTGGATGTTACATGAAAATACAATCAAAAACAGATGAAAAGCTAAGGTAATACTGCATTAATATTGAAATCAATCAATCAATCAATCAATCTACCTACTTACCTACTTGATACAGGGTCTCACTATGCTGTTCACACTCCAGGTGACCCCAGTCTCAGCCTCCCCAGTGCTGGGATTGCAGGTGTGCACCACCACGCCTAGTTTTGGGGCTGGCACAGCATGCGGTACTGGGGATTGAACCTGGGACCTTGGCTTGTGGGGAAGGTGCTTAGGCCACTGAGCTATTTCCTCAGCCAATATTGAAATCTTTAATTAATGTACATAAGAAAGCTAGACAGTGAACTTGTTCCTAAGTATGTTCAAAATAAGCCCAGACTACCCCAGGAACATTTTAACTCTTTTGTTAAAAAGCAGATAAAGAAAAATGAATGCAAGGAACATCTCACAGAAGAATAAATTGAAGAATCTGCACAAACTTTTAGTGTTAGTACTATATTAAGTAACAGATTTCAGAACACAACCCACTGATAGCTTTCTGTCACTTACTTATTTTTTTAATGTGAAAATCATTGATTTTTTTCTTTGTGTTCTTTAACTTTTGTTTAAGCTACAATGATAGTTTATAGTTCTGGTTCTGGTAGCACTTAACCTTTCTTCCAATTGTATCTTCTCTGCATTCCGCCCTTGCACAAAGGCACAGGCCTCGGTCAAATGTCAGGATTTAGGGTAACTCTTCACTTGAGGATGTGCTCCTCTGTAACTGTCAGCCCAGAGCTTGTTGGAAGGAAAGGAGAGTCATGGGCACCTCCTGCCCAAGGCGAGGCCTGGCACACTCTGATGAGATGCATGTTTGCAGTTCATCCCAAACAGAGACAACAAGGGCTTTGATTGAGTGGGACCAGACTGACAATCTGGGAGTGTTTGCTGCCAGCAGGAAATGGAGGATGGAAAGGTGCTGGGGCCTCAGATTAAGCAGGAAGCTCAGCAAGACTGATAATGGAGAAAAGGGCCCCAAGATTAAGAGGGAGGTGAACGGGAGACGAGACAAGAAGGTAGGAGAGGGTGTTTGAGGAATAGGCAAACTGATAGAGAGGGCAAGGAGTGCAGGTTGAGGGCAGGTGGCAGGGGCCAGCAGAACGGGACAATGGGACGGTGGGCATCAGTGATTTACGGTAAGAAGAGGCAAGAACAGACATGAGTTGTTGGCAAGTTTGCTGTGCAATCTTCTTTTATCTGTACCTCTAGCTGGTAGTTAACTATCGTATTGACTGCATAAAAAAGGGCAAAATCGTAAGTGTTGTCCCTCTGTGTTATGCACTGCCTTAAGTTCTTCAGGTACCAAGGAACTCCTTTGACCCACCTCTCAGACCAGCCTGCTAGGGCCTGTTCTGCCCATTTCTCAGATGGAGAAGCTGAGGCCCAGAGAGATTTTTTTTAAAAGTTTCCAGTGTTTACAACTCTAGGAATTTGTGGAGCTGGCACTTGAACCAATCTGCATGATTCCTGAGGCCATGCTCAAAACTTAAAAATCCTTTCCTTTTAGTAAAATGGTACCTGCCTGCTGGTCATCTTCACACTCCTAGAATTCCGTGTCTCAAAGGTGCTTGTGTTAGCTCATGCATTTCCTCTCACTTTCCCCCCTCTGAATTCCATGTAACAGTTAATTCCCTGTCCCCAGCAGAATTCCTCCGTTCAGTGTAATGAAAGGCTTGTTTCTGCTGACATAAATTATTTCCTCTCATTGTATCCTTAGTGGAAGTGAAAGCCTTGCTGTTAGTAACACCTTGAATTGTGTTTATCTGCCTGAGAGAAAGTGCGGTCCTCACGGAGCGCAAGTGGTCTGGAGCTGCCTTCAGTGAGGCCGTCCACACGGCCTCCTTCCTCTGAGCTCCTCTGAGCCACAGGCCAGGCCGTGCCGTGCCTCAGGTGCGCCTGCACTTCTGTGTGAGGCTCAACCCCCATCTGCCACCTCCCGGCGCCTCTCAGGCAGTGCGCAGAGGTCGCACTGTCTGGGTCTGTCCGTACTGATGGCCGCGACTTGCTCATCCTCCTGTTTCCCTTAGTCTGGTTTGCGCATCTTACGTCACCTCGGAAAGTGCATGTGTGGCCCTCACAGAGTTCTCCGCGGGCTATGATCTGGCTGCTGAAACATGGCTCTCACCAGTGTCTGTGGAAAGGAACGCAGAGCTGGGCAAAGAGAAGCATCTTGATAGCGTTGCATTCCTAGGCCGGAAAGCAGACCAGGAAATGGGAAGTGGCAAACGGCAGAGAGGGATTTGGACCAAGGAACAGGGGCAGTGGTGGCTCAGGCAGAGAGGGCAGGATGGTGGAGGCGGAGGTGGACAAGAACGTGCTTCACAAGGGAAGGTAAAGAAGGCCCACAAGACATGGCTGCCTGTGCTGCTGCTGTTTTTCTTTAAAAAAAATTTAGTACAGGGTCTACAGGGTCTCACTACACAGATCAGACTTGTAGTGACCCTCACTGTTTTTTAGCCTCCCAAGCACTGGATTATAGGTGCCACCATGCCCAGTCTCAATCTCATCTCAGTGCACCCCTGGGGCAGGTCTGGCCAGGCATGCCTGGGATTGAGCCTCAAATCCCTGTGTCTGCCTAAGCAGGCACTTTAATCCCCTGAGCTGTCTGACAAGCCCTCTATTCCTTCTGTAAATGTGAGAACAGGCCAGCAGAAAGTGTGCAAGTCTCCCTCCTTAAAGATGCCTTAGATGGACAAGAGCTACTCTGAATTTCTTTCTGTTGCACTGTGCCAGGTCAGAAGCCTGAACTAAAGGGGCTTCAAAATACATCTTGTACTTATGCAAGTAATTGTATGTGTTTAAAAACCTCTAAAAATCCTCCAAATCTTGAGTTGGAAATAGTTTAAAACAAACACCCTCTATACACACCCACAAAAACTACCTCTTGCCAAAAAGTAAAAATGTAAGCATCTGAAGTTATAACTCTGAGGTGCAGTTTCATAAACTGTGGCAGCAGCTATGACAGGGCCCTTCTCTTGTGAGCTATGAGTCTGATTCTCGCTGCTGTGCTCGGTGTCCCTGGAAGACATTGGGAGGCTGTTGGCCCCGGGCACAGCCCTGCTGGGCCCTCTGCTGCTGGCTGTCCTCTTTACTCTGTGGGCTGCCCCAGTTTCTTGTTTCTTGATCTCAGTTGAGCTCCCGTTACAGCTCTGTGTCCTGGGCCATCTCTAGCTCCCTTCTCTTGTACTGGGCACTTTGGCCCTTCCCTGTTGCCCCAGGATGTGTGGTCCTCACTCTCAATCTCTGTTTTTCCTGGGTCATTATTTGTCTTCTGGGAAACACAGCTTCAGGTGACAGGACTTGGGCACTAATGTATGCTCTTCCTGGAGAGGGATGAAATGAGAGGGCTGGAAAATCCTTCTGAGTTAAAAGTAGATAAAACCCCAAATAACAATGAAGGTACAAACTGGATAATCTATTCTGTTGTTTTCCCAGAAAAACTGGCTATGCAGCCCAGACATTTAGGTGCACCTTCTCTCCCAGTGATTCTAAACCCCTTTCCAAGCATTCTGGAGGAATGCTCGCTTCTGGGCTCTCCGCGCTGCAAGACCAGAAGTTTGGCAGCACAGATAAGGGGCTGCAGACTGCAGGTGAATCTACAAGTCACTGTTACCGACTTTAAGAGAAGAACTTGAAAGGATGCACACGAGGGCCAGTTGGCGACATTATTAATCATACTCCTTCAGTTGCAGCAAAAATGCAAGTACAGTGTTATTCTTAGGAAGAGACACTCAGGTGTCCTTTCAGCACTTACAGTTAAGGGACTGCTTTGCATTGCTCATGAAGTCGCCATCGTTTCACATGGCGGTTCCCTGGATTCCGTCTCATGTAAAGCAAGCAGGGTGGAGTGAGCACGTAGAAGGTGGTGCAGGGGTGGGGACAGGAAAGCAGCACTGCGCCTGGGGACGGTGAGTTTGTGTTGGTTGGGACCAAACGCTAGCGCAGTGCAATTGGGAGAACGACTGTTTCTTTTCTTTTTTTTTTTTTTTTTTTACAGTGGGGGGAAACATTATCTTTTGGTGAAGTACTGTTTTAAGAGTTGAAAAGTGAAGAACTCGTGTGCTGGTGGAGAGAGCTGGCTGACACAGGCCTGGCTTTGATGTGATTCTGTTCGTGTTGTCAAAGATGAGTTCTGGAGATGCCAGAGGCTGGAAGGTGCAGGGACCAGCTTCGCTCTTTGCCCTTCTGCCTGTAGCCTCTCCCAGCAGTCGCTCGGTACTTTGCCAGCACCAGGCGTTGTCCCACACCCCCTGCCTACCCCAAGCCAGTTCTCTTCACGCTGGAATCATCCCTCAGCACAGCACTGCTCTTTTGCCTACAGAACTCAGTGCACACTTTCATGAATGGTGGGCGGTCGCTCCTGTACGCCGGGTTCTGCATTTGCCCACTCGCACTTCCCAGCATGTTCTCCTGACGGAACCCTTAGGACCTAGGCCCGTGGCTGCCGTGGCCGTGAGCGACACTGGTGCTTGCACAGCCTGGGGTCTTCTGGGACCTCGCGCTCTCTGTCCAGTCTGTGTTACGTGTATTCCACCTCTCACCCCAACTTGCCCATGAAATCGTTCCTGTGGAAGTCTCTCACGAGGCCATGTTTCCGCCCACCTACGCTCTCCGCAGGGCCCATGCTGGCTTGGTGAAGACCCTTCTTCTCGCTCTCAGAGCACTTTATCCCACTTACTACCCATCCCACCAGTTCTTGCCTTTATTCCAGGTTCACAGGGGAACACTTACACCTGTTATTATTTGTAAGAGCTGACAGAATCTGGCTTACCAGGAGGAGCTCAATAAATGTTCATAAGTCTAATTAATTTCAAGAAGCTAAGGAGAAAGAATATTCATGTTAAGGTCAAACAAAACAAAGAGGGAAGCAATTGTTTGGAGAGAAATTCAAATAGAAGTATATGAAAAGAAGTTTGACTTCAATAAGCAGAATCTCCACATTAAAATAGATTGTTCCCTCATGCTTATGTGGCTGAGAAATTTAAAACAGTGGCATCTTACCCCATATTGGCAGAGCTGTGGCTGGACAGGCACTATTCTGTCCACAGACAGACACATTTATGAATTACAAAATTATATAACGCGGATTATAAAGTAGTATAACTTTTGAGAGGCAGATGGCATGTAGCTGTGAAAGCTGAAGTGGGCATACCCTTTATTAAGGTACTTCTACTTCTAGAATCTTCTCTTTCAGCAATATCTTAGTTGCACCTGTACATTAGCATTGATAACTCGCTAACTGGACCATGCTAGGTGAGTATACAGTGCCTCACCATACCCTGTGAATGAAGTGCTTGAGTAAGCTGCTATGAAAATGTTTTGGATATGCTCAGCGAATATCAAATTGTAAATCCACAGGCACATATATATATGTAAGAAGAGGATTGTTCACATTTATTAAAAAGGTAAATAACTTGTAAAGATCATGTTTTTCCTTGCGGTTAGTGAAGAAAGTAAAGAAAAAGTCTAAATTGTCATGAGAAAGTATTTTGAGAGCAAGACCACATTAACAAAGGGAGTTTGGGATTTTCCATCTTCTGTGATTTTCTATAAGTTTTTTGAAATGTCAAATGGACAGTTAATTTTTGCAGCTGGGACATCATATAAAAAGACTTATCTTACCATGCTAGATTGAATTTTTTGCTGTAGAAATAACAGGATGTTCATATTATCAGAAGAGAATATACCATGACCCTTGCAGTACATGTTCTGAAAGAATATCATGAGTAGAAATTGTGGGACTTAGGTCTTGTGTAATTCTAAGAGGCATTTTTTTAAAAATGTAGACACATTTTTCTGACTGGATAATCATTTTCTTGGTAATTAATGAAGGGTTGCTAACAGTGCATATGCTCTGGAACCAAATGTAATGTTCCTTCTCAGCTGAGCGACCTGTGCTGATGTTCCATATCTTACATCATTCCCTGTTATCACCCTCTCGGGTCAGCAATGAGAGAGGTGCTTGAACAGGCCAGTGCTGTGCCACAAGGTTGATTGTTCGTATAATGTTTCCTTTTCCCTCATGGTAGTCTTAGAAAAATCTGGAAAATTCTAAGAAACGTCCCTGTTTTTCCTTCATATGTGCATTATCAATAATGACTTAGTTGGCTCCTTACTTGGTCTACGTTTGTGCAGGCATATTGCAAGCTGATGGTAAAGCAGAGCATTGCACCCCCTTTCCTTTCTTTTGTATCTGTATCTTAGGCGAAACCAGGATGCCTACACTTTGAAATAGCTCATCTGTACTCATTTAGTCCCCAGTGCATATCAATTGATTTACACACTCACTTTGCAGTTTCTATCTATCTATCTATCATCTATCTATCTATCTATCTATCTATCTATCTATCTATCTATCTATCTATCTATCTTCATTGCATGAAGTTTTTCATGTACATCCAAAATGATGCTTTTAGCTTTTCCTCCAAATCTTACCTGGATTCATACAGAAAATGCCCAGACATGGTGATGTGCTTACATTTTGTCAGTGGTCACAACTCCTAGCTGAGATCCTGCTTTTTCCTTGAAATTGTTCTGGGCAGTGCTGGAATTATAGGATAGGAATTTTAATTTAAGCAAAGACTAAAGATATTCTCTAATTAATGAGTTCTACTTCTTTTATATCAATTAACTTTACCTTCTTCTACCTTGCGTTAATTAACTGTACCTTAGATTGCTTTTCTAGTTTTAAAAAATGCCTGAAATTCAAACTAATGTAATTTATCCCAGAAAAAATAAAGGGCAGTCTTTATTTTTATTTTTATTTTTTTGTATTTCAGGAAAGAGGGTGTTCAGGGTCTCACTGCTAGATCCAACTCATAGTGATCCACCTGTTAACAGCCTCCCAGGAGCTGGTATTACAGGCATGCGCCACCACACCCAGTCTCAGTTGCTGTCTCAATGTGTCCTGGAGGCAGGGCCGCATGGCAGCCTTGGGGATCGAACTTCCCGCCCCTGAGCCTACTTGCAAGCGCTTTAATCCGCTGAGCTATTTGGCTGGCCTAGGGTGGTTTTTCTAAAAGTAGAAATATTTGAGTGCAGATTGTATAAAAAACAAATGGTGTTTGACTATTAACATAAGGAGTTAAAATGTAATTTTGGAAATTGTTATTTTGATGGATGTGCATCAACTGAGTATCCTGTAAACACATTTGGATTATATAATGATGATTAATGATATGTTTCTGAAATTCCCTGTGTCTTAATGGGCAAGAGGGGAAAGAGGTCGATACTTACGTGCTATCTTCTGCATCCTGAGATTCTCAATTTTGTGCACATTTTTTCATTTAGTTCTCAGAACCACAACCCCATTTGCTTGACTGATTTTCAGTTGTGTGTAGGAAAGCCGAGGTTCTGAGGGAGGGCCTACAGGGGGAGCGGAAGGTGCGAGGTCAGGCTTTGTGCCCTTCCTCCCCACCCCTGCTGCGTGCTTCTGGGCTGCTCAGGTGCACCTGAGCCCCGCCCTGCAGGCACTAGCTCTGGCGGCTGGCAGCTCCCAGTTCTTTCATACCTCGCCTATCTTGTGTCTAGCTGGCTGCATTCCCAGCTGAGCGATGTGTTGCTAGCAGTGGCAGTGATCTGACAAAGGCAGAACCCCGAGGCAGACCTCAGCTCGGAGTGGCCTCTTGCTGTCCCGTTACCTTCCTTGATCACCTGCTCTGTTGTACATTTTCCTTTACTTGCTGTGAGGATGATTTCTCTTTCTACTTTTCCTTCCTGTCCTGCAGCTTCAGGACCTTGTGATCTTGTCATATTTGTTGGTCAAAAAATGTTCAAACAATATTCCTTCTAAAACAACAGTCATTGAGGTGAAGGAACTGTTACTGGAATATTTTCCTCCCCTCCCTAAATTCTAACTCTAGGGACTTGTGCATATTTTAGCTACTTTTTTTATAATATGGAAGAGTTAAAGACATGTTTCATTGATATGCCATGCAGGCCCATAGCACAGTGCAACACATGATAGTTGAATCCTGAAAAGGGCCTGCATTAGCCATCAACAGATGAAAAAGTAAAAAATTACAAAGAAGATTCATGGAATGGAATACTACTCAGGCAGAAAGAAGGGTAAATGTGAATCATTTGTATGAAATGGGTGCATCTTGAATCTGTAATGCTAAGTAAAACAAATCAGACACAGAAGGCTAAAGGTGATATGGCTTAAAGTATAAATAATTTACAGAACAAGAGAAGACAGAGATGATAGGAAATAGAAAATGTGTTGAGCTGAAAACGAGGAGAAGTGAAAATGACCACAGCAATATATATTCGTGCCTATACACCAAGATGAATATGGTAATTATGTACACTAACATATACTAACAAAAATGTTTTTAAAATTATCAAATCAATAATTTCAAAAGCATATTTAATTTAAGAAGTAAATAGCTCTTTCCCTTGGAGCAGGCAGCAGCGTCCTCTTTTGAAACTATGGCCAAAATTAAGGCTCCAGACCTTGGTGTCAAGAAGAGGAGTTGTTAAAAAAAATGAATAAATAAAAAAATAAAAGAGGAAGAAGAGGAGTTGTTGAGGCAGCTGGATGACCTGAAGGTGTCATAGTAGCATAAACTCCATTGCCCACTACCTCACCTTCAACAACCAGACCCAGAAAGAAACCTCAGGAAGGACTACGATGGCAAAGCTTGCAAGCCCTGACCTGTGGCCTGGCCGTGTGCAGCTGGCCCGACACGTGCAAGGAGCAGCGGCCGTGCAGGGAGCAGCTGGACCTTGGCTGCACGTTCGCTCTCAAGGCTTGAGCACTGCAGTGAGGATAAAACTCCAACCTTTGCCAAAAAAGAAAAAGAGAAGTAATTCAAAACTCTAAGAGCACGTTTTACCGTGTACAGTTATGTGAGCAGAGTGACGTGCTTATTGTATAGATCTTGCCTATAATTTTAAATGTTTCTGCATCCCTTTTTGGAGTTTCATTTAAAAAAAAAAAAAAAAGGAAAACATATAATCTCTCAGTTTCACAGCTGTGGAATTCTAGAGTAAAAAGAACCAAGGGATCTAGTTAATTATAATATTTGAGGTCATGATTGCTTGAGTAGACAGTTGTACACATTTATGAAGTTTAGGTAACATGCAAGGGCCTTAGGCTTAGAGGCCGGGGCTGAAGTTGGGGTCAGATAGTTTGGAATCCTCAGTGAGCAGCAGTGGAAGAGTGTGGTACTCACCAGTCATGACAGGACACGTGGAACTCATGCGTGAGGTGGAGGGTGAGCTTCCCACGGTCCACGCGTGCCCAGGTAGGACTTGTGTGTGAACGGGGCAGAGGAGATGCAGGAAGCTGCAGACAGCTGCTGTCTTGTCTAAGGAGGTACACTTTGGGGCGGGCAGGAGAAAGGTGAGTGAAGGGTGTCAGTGCAGGCCGAGCCTCAGCTCATATGCTTTGCAGGCTCTGTTGTGGAACATGTCTCCCGGCGTGTGGTGGGCGTAGGAGAACAGGAATGAATGCGTGATTATCAAACTACAGCCACTGCGGTGATGGCCGGTGGCTGGGGAATACGCTGGAAATGAAGACTTGGACCCAACCGAGATGAAGGCAGAGGCCCCATGGCCAGCAGCAGACGCGCATGTGGTGAGTGTTGTTAGCACCCATCACAGCTAGGAATACAATAGGAAGTCTAACTTCAGCTTCAGGTTGCGAAAGCCATACAGCTGATTAGAATAAAGGCGGACTAATTGTCAGCTCTAATGGAGTCTATGAGGGATGAAGAGTGAACTACCACGAGGAAACCCAGACCCAGGTAAAATAATCAAAGGAAAACAACCAGGTAGACTGAAAGCACAGGTTTTGGCCGACTTTTGCAAGCAGGTAGGTACGGGCAGACACTACGCTGTAGCGCCTCCAGCGTGCGTCCCCAAGGGCTAGGGTTCACTCACTTGCCCTGTGGTCCTCCTGCCCCTTGGCTTGATCTTACTTCTCATTCCCTGTGCTTTCATTCTTCTTTGTGATTTAAGCTCTCCATTTTCTTAGCACAAGAAAAATACCCCTTTACGTGGGCAGAGAAGTGACTCACCTGGCCACTGGCATCCCTGTATGTCAGAGTACTACATCTGCACCAAAAAATTGGCTGAGGAAAAGGGGAGTGTTCATTCCTGGTCAAAGTCACAGTTTAAAACTTTGTTTTAATTTCCATTAATGTGGCCGACTTCCTATGCCCCACCTTTGCGTCCCTGACTGCCTTGCTGGTGTGTTCACTAAACTACCGTCTACAGTGGGGAACTGTTGTATCTCCAGATCTCATTTTAACTGGTCTTTTTTAATATACTTGTGCACTTTAAAGTTACTTTCTTTTTTTAATATTTTTTTCATATTTCTTTATTTGGTACAGGGTCTTACTCTGCAGCTCAGACTTGTAGTGATCCTCCTGTCTCAGCCTCCCCAGTGCTAGGACTACAGGTGTGCACCACACACCCGGTTTCTGTGGCTGGTGAGCATGACACGTGGTACTGGGCATGGAACCCAGATCCTTGCGCTAGCCAGGCATGCGTTTAGACTGCTTCACTCTTTCCCCAGCCTAAAGTTACTTTCATGTAACTTAATTTTCTTAATCATCCATAAGTTTAAAATCTTCAGCTGGGCCTCATGGTATCAGCCTGCCTTTGACTGTCAGCTTACGAGAGGCTAAAAAGGGAGGGTTGCACTTTCAATTGCCCTCTGAGAAATTATTTGAGCCCTTGTTTCCAAAAGGGCTTGGCTGTGTATTGGCAGTAGAATGACCCTGGGTTTATCCTCCGTACTATGAAACCAACACCAAGTGAACCTTACATTTTGCTATGTAATGAGTTACCAGGTGGTTGACAAATTGTCCAAACAAAATAATGCCAAAAAGAGAAAAAACAGTGAAAAGTACCAAATACAGACACAGCCTGCACTGGAAGGACACATTTATTTAGTGGCTACTGTCTTTTGGGCTATGCCTGTTTCTTTTGTGTTCTCACCTAAGATCTGTGTACTCATGTGTCCTTGTCATTGTGTAAAGCTTTGTCCAGGGCAGCCCTGTGAATTAGCGTGCCCATCCAGCACCCCATCCTGGGGCGATGGGGTTTTGTGCCCGTGCTCCACCAACCTGAATGAACAGCTGCATTTCTTTTAAGTTTCCTCTGGAGACCAGAAGGCTGGATCCTTCCAGAATGAAGGACACTGGGGCATTCTGGGAGGAAAGGCATTGTGAAAATTGGTTTTCAGCAGGTCTCCGAAAAGAGGGCTCAAATGTGCTCAAAAGATGACAGTCAGATGGTGAGCATCGGAGAACAAGGAACAGCCTCTGCATCTTTACCCAAGAACTAAACTTCAGTGTCCTGGTTTTTAACTTCAGTGTCATGTCTTTTTTAATTTTGTAGCTCTCTTGTTTGATAACAGTTATAATACGGTTACTTCATCAGCTCTCTTTCTTCTTTGTTGTTCTTCTGTCTAGTGGAAAGAGATGTATTACTGTCCTGTGTGTGCATAACATAGGGTCTGTGTCGCATTGCCCTATGTGTGGAGGAGCTCAGAGGCACACAGACTGCTTCATGAACTACATCTA
Source organism: Ctenomys sociabilis (assembly GCA_004027165.1). NCBI lineage: Eukaryota > Metazoa > Chordata > Mammalia > Rodentia > Ctenomyidae > Ctenomys > Ctenomys sociabilis. The sequence goes on along the minus strand of PVKA01003326.1, from coordinate 48,596 downwards.
GCTTATCTGATTCTTTTCTGCAAGGTCTATCATTTTGCCATTAGAACTTTTTCCATGTCTTACACAGCCACTTTAAATCTTATATAGAAGTAGTTTATCACTAAATAAATCAGCTTTTAAGATAGGAGCATTTTTTTTGTTTGCTTTTTAGTTCTGAGGATCAAACCAAGAATGATTTTGCTTCTGAGCTATATCCACAGCTCCTATTAATTTTTTATTTTGAAACAAGGAGCTCTTTAAATTGCCCAGGATGAGAGCCAGCAACGTAGCTCAGTGGACTAAGTTGGATCCCTGGCGTCACATGCTGCGCCAGCCCCTCCCCTGCGCGTGCTGAGCCAGCCACTGAGGCCCAGGCTTGGTGGCGCACGCCTGTAATCCCAGCGCTGAGAGGCTTGAAAACAGGAGGATCATTATGAGTCTGAGCTGTGTAGTGAGACCTTGCACAAAACAAGTAAAAAACAAACAATCAAACAAAAAATACTAAAGAAAAAAAACATGGCCTTGGATGGCCTCTGTAGTTACCCTCTTGCCCCAGTCTCTCAGGTAGCAGGGATTACCGATGCGTGTCATGGTGTCAGCAAGACAGGGCGTTTCGATAATTAAATGTGATAATCTTGTGTCTTTTGGATACAGGATCTCTCTTCGTATGGACGCCAGCTCCCCACCCACTGTGGGACCCAGGCTGGCCTCGCGCTCATGGTGTCCTCTTGCCTCAGCATCCCCAGGGCAGGGATTGCAAGCCTGCACTACCAGGCCTGGCTTGTCACAGATTTTTAAAATGGAAAGTTTAATAATAAATATTCAATAATGTCTTCCCTTTCTGGAGTACTTGGTGCAGCATTATATGTAACTGTGACCCAAAATAGCCCCTTACATTTGCATTTTACAAATGGTAGTTTTCTTACATGATGCAGGCTAAATAATGAGTCATTACGTTTAAATCCAGACGTTGTGTCATGCGGTGATGCTCCTGCCACCTCTTTAGCTGACGTCAGAAATCGGTTAGTCACAGTGATTCAGGGATTCATAGTTGTGTCAAGACCTACACTTGTTTGTTTTCCATTCCGAGGTCTTCCATGAGGGCAGGTGGGCCTGCGAGTAGAAAGTGGAGAGGCTCCTGGAGAGTCATACGTGATACTTCTCCTGTCCACCCTCTGCACCAGTTCTTTCAGCTAGAGGAGTCTCTGTATTAGTGCAAGACAGTACTGAGTTTTCATGAAAACCATTAAGAATGCACTACGATGTAAAAGTATCTTTGAAAACGTCCCTACTGGTCAATCTATGGAACTGTAGAGTCAGAGAAACCATGACAACCAGCGGAGACAGCCAGTCCTTACCGGAGGTGCACCGGAGTGTGGGGACTGCCCACATCAAGACCACTGCACACGCAGCGGACACATCAAGACCACTGCACACGCAGCGGACACATCAAGACCACTGCACACATAGCGGAAGCGCGCGGCGGAGTGCCCTCTTCATCCTTCACTCTGGGGTGGGATCGTACATGCAAACCGCCTGCTTCCCTTCCAGCGTCGCATTCCATCGTGCGGTGCTCGGCCGCACACGTGCTGGTCACGTGTCTTCTTAAGTCCTCCTTGAGTTACACGTAAGAGACTCTTTTTGCTGTTTAGCCCCATTGGATAACTTCTTCTCCATGTGCTTAGAAGAAATTATTTCTAGTATGCCCTGGAAAATAAATGTGTTTTTCTCATGTAAATCACTTTTTTATTTTTATTTTTTATTTTTGGCAGAACTGGGGATTGAACTCAGGCCCTTGCACTTGCCAGACAAGCGCTTATTCTACTGAGCTATCTTTTCCAGCCCCATGGAAGTCACTTTTGACAAATTCATCGTTATAATTTTTGTTCTGGAGCCCAACAGTAGCGATGCGCTAAGTGACCGAAGCCCCTCCCAGAGTGGAGTGAGCTTCAGTTTTCCAAGGAGGACAGCAAGTGGTGAGAAGTACTTTTCTAGGAGCACAACATTTTAATCATGTTTCTGACATGTCACAAAAGACACAGGTTTAGTTTTTACAGTATTGTGTCTGACCAGTGTCTTTGCAGGGGAGGAAAAATGTATGTTTATGTGATTGGGTTCCTGATAACAAGAAAGATTCATGAGAGAGGAGCATCTGGACTTAAGTTTTAAGTGACAAGAGGACATTCCTAGGGAAATGGACGTGTGAAGGAATGGTCCAGCCTGTCTACTTCTACATTGTGGTTGTTCTACTGTGTGAGTTAGACACTCATAGAGAAATGTGTAGGACACAAATGGAGTGACCAGTGCTGTAGAGGGAGTGAGGGATGTTTTAGCAAGACTTTAGATGTGTAGCAGCACATATCTGCACTCTCAGCACTTGGGAGGGAGGCTGAGGCAGGAGGGTGGAGTGAGTTTGAAGCCACCTTGGCTGTCTAGCATGACCCTGTCCCCCCAAAAACAAGCCAAGCCAAACCAATGCAGACTTCACAAACAAAAGCAAAATAGAGCAAACCCCCCAAAAACAAACATTAGCAACAAAAAGTTTGTTCAAGTTTTTCTCTGTGACCCTTCCAAGATAAGGAATTCACTTGTTCCTCCAGCCTGAGGGAGAGCGGGCATCACAGTGGGATCTGATGAGCTGCTTCAGAAGATTAGAAAATCCTTCCTAGATTTATGACCCATGTTGGAGAGAAAAGCCAGGGCAGGTGAAAGTGACCTTCCTACGTTTGCTTCTGTATGCCAGAGGGACATGGTTTGGGATAGCATATTCTGAATCCTATCATTAAGTACATTTAATTGTTCATATCAAGAGTGAACTAAAACATTTTAAACATGGATGAGTAATGGTTTATTTTTGTAATGTTTTCTGTACCCAAATTTTAATGAGATGAAATTCATATGCTTTGTATTTGAAAAAAATAGAAAATCTTAATTAATTTCCCCTTAGGGGGACTCAGAAAAGCTACTGTAGGAGATCAAAGCTTAAGTGATTCACTCATTCCCATTTTAATAAACGTGTGGATGTGCTTTTTATTTTAAGTGCAGTATGGTATAATAACAAAATTCAGTTTGCAGGTAAAAGACTTGCAGATGGCCTTGCATCAGATTGCCATGCTGGAAAGGTGCCTGTGGGGCCACATTCTGGACCTGAGGTTCTGCCCTGCCCTGGATTTGGGCTCTCGCTCCTTAGCATCCCAGCAGCAGTCACCGTTTCTAGGAAAATGCCTTTGCCCTGCTCTCCTGTTGCTGTTTTCCAGGGACTCTGCCATTGTGCATACAGGGTTAGGGCCATCTGGAGGCAGTGAGCCTGATTTCCACTTTCCTCTGTTTATTACACAAAGCGTTCATTCAGCCCCAAAGATATGCTAAAACAAAGTACAAAACCTGCTCCAGCACCCAGCAGGAAGGCCTTATCCTTGGCTTCTTCCTCTACACCCTCTCCTGTCCTCTTCCTGTGAACTGTGCTCCTTGCAGGCTCTGGCCCAGTGCTCAGCTCCCTGCCTTCACAGTATAGTTGTGCCTGGTGTAAGAAGGATCAGAGTCAAAGCTGTGCATGGATTGATACAGGAACAGACAGAAGGAGCAGTAATTATTGAGTGAGACATTCCATGTTTCTGTCATTTGTCATCTTTTATAAATTTCATTGTGTATAGACTTTAATATTTGAAAATTAAGGTAATGAGTCAAGTTTACTGAACTAGAGTGTGCTGTTTGCCATAATACATCAATTAGAATATTGAAAGTAAAGAAATTGAAAGAATCAGAATACAAATAATCCAGATACTTAGCTGTTTCCACTGTTTTTTTTCTTGAGTTTCATTCTTGCACCAGGCCTGTAGTCCTCAGCTGTGGGCCCCATTTCCTGGATCACTTATGTTTTTCCAGAAATGGTTGTGTCATTTCTTTTACTTTATTGTTTTTGAGTATAAATAGTAATCATGTTAACAATTTCTGGGAATGTAAGGATTTTACAAAATAATATTTTCCTGGCTCCTGCTGTGTGCTAAGAACCACTGTAGCTGCTGAGAATAGAAGCACGTGAAGATGGAGCTGTGCTTTCATGGAGTGTTAGGATAAGGAGGACAGCTGAAATAAAGCTGTAGGAACAAGAAAACCTGAGTGCTGTGCATAAAATTCAAGCAGGAGGACAGAGGGGCAGTGGAGAGCCTGGATTCCAGGCCGCAGTTGCCCAGCCTGGTGCATTTGGGTCTTGGGAAGCAGCGCTGTGTCTGTGGAAGTGGAGATGGGGAGGCAGGAGAGGGGTACCTGAGGGCTGTGTCAGGTTGGGGCCTCTGGACTTGGCACCGTCACCTGGACGCTGGGCCCTTAGCACGCAGACCGCAGGGCCTGGTGATCCAAACCATAACATCTTTCTACATCGTAGCAGAGTTCATGAACTGCTTATAACCCTGGCTTAACTGCTCTGTGCTCGCTCATTTCTATAATGATTTCGCAAACACTAAGTGTGTAAGGTGAGAAACCAAGTCTCAGCTTTGCAGGGATTCACACTGCCATGGCGGCTGAATGAATGGGTTGTGCAAAAAGCTTGTAAGATACCTTTTGAGCCATCAAGTTATCTTTAGGGTATCAGTGCTGTCAGTGACATTTTACTCTAGACTGGTTTACTGACCATGACATTTATAGTCTCTTTAATGGAGCACTTCAGTATGTACCCAGCAGAGCCTGCACTCTAGCCCGCATGTCTTCATGCAGTCCCATGCTAGCTGCATTTCCGGATGTTCTGTGTGGCCAGAGTGCTATTTTGAAAACATTTTAGAATCAAACATGAAGAGGGGTATAATTGTTATCTCTGAAGTATTAAAACAATGATCTGTGGATAAATATGAAACATCCTAGCACTCCTGTTACTGTGAAAGGTAGTTCACATGCACAGCTTTTGCCTTGAATGCATGTAAGAAACAGCCCTTTTTTCAACATCTTGTTTGCAGTGACATTCTACTCAGCAAGAATATATCCATTTTGAACATAACTGACAGGTATGTAATACTTGGTGTGTGTATGCATGTGAGCTAGGGGGTGACAGTGTTTTATATGTCAGTATTGCCTCTGTCTAATCAACTTCTGAGTTTTCTGGGGTGAATAGCTGATTAACACAATGTCACTATTAATGGATGAGATTCTGTAGGGAAAGGATGAAATTATTTGTAAGCTTCCCAAACACACACTCTGAAGTAAACACTTTTTGATTTTTGGCGGCTGTTGACATCAACTCTGTCTTCATTTTCAGGAATAAATTGAACCTTTCTGGGGAGTTCATTTCATCACCGTTCTTATTTTTTCTCATCCAGAAATTCAGAAATCTTCATTGCATTTCAAAATACAAATATACAACAGTGTGTGTAACCAGCCCGCGTCTTACTGGAGAAAGTGTGTCCATTATATATTGGTTTTCAGAGGTGTTGCTCAATTTGTTTTAAACTAAATTGTCTGAATGAAAAGTTTTCCACTTGAAAATGCAAAGGTTGGAGATATTTCAAGAAAACATGGTCACAAAATTTAATAAAAACTATAAAGAAATGTTATATTTATAAAGAAATTAAGGTCCTTTTCTGTGCAGTATACCATCCTCTGACTCAGATATCTCATTATAACTTTTTAAATGTCAGGTGGCATAGAATAGGAGAGAAAAAATGCCATTGACTCATTTTACTCCTTGAGTACAACCTACAGAGTAAAATTATAAGGGGGAGAAGCAGAGGGTGGAAAAGAGGGAGGGAGGGAGAGAAAGGAAGGCGAGGCAGAGGGGGAGAGAGGGAGGCGCACACTGTGTAAGTGTGAGATACACCGCTTCACCTTCCAGCATACTTGGTGGAAGCTGGGCTTTGTGAGACATGCTGCTAGGAAGGCAGCCTGTGAATGTGGCTTCTGACTTGCCGTCTCCCCAAGTGGCGGCCAGGAGGGCGGGCGGCAGCTGTGCTCTGGCTGCGTCCTGGCTTCACAAGCTCCCGTAGGTCTGCACTGAAGTTTGTCTCTCCCATCTGAGATGTGAGGAGGTTGCCCTCAGTGATATCTAAGACTTTTTAAAATTTATTTTCTAACTCCAGAATCTTAAAATTATTGGCTTGCTGCTCGCCAGCATCCAGCGAAGTGCAGCTCTGGAAGGTGCACGCAGGCATTCCGGGCCTTCCTCGCTCTCTCCCTTCCACTGTCAACAGCTGCCGCTGGCCCCAGCTGTCACGAATGCACAGTTACTGTGCAGCAAGTTACATGAGTGTATTTGAACTTCCTGTTTTTAAAATTCAAGCCCCTTAACCAGCCCGGCGCATACTCACAGTGCTTGAGCACACATGGCGTCCTCAGCTTGATGCTGGTTTCTCTCCGGGCCTTCCCCAGAAGATGTTGCTTGACCATTTCCTTCATTTGACTGTGCTTTAAGCAGAGCACATACTCAGTAGTTTTGTATAGTAGAATTATAGGTTTAAAAATAATCACTACTTCCCTGAACCTAGCAGATTCTCTGTTTATAAAGATCCCCAAGGAATGGTTGATTTCTCTCTCTATCCTCATTTTGGTGCTGGGAGCTTGCTGTTCCTGCAATCTCTCTGGCTGACACTGTTCACTGTTCTGTTGCCAGAGTCATAGGTACACTCCGCGTGGGCAAGACCTCCCGGTGGAGTAGCCTGATTCCTCAATGTTCGGACTTTGGAAATCACGGCCTGTTTCAATACTCATCCACAAAAATCCACCTGAAATATTCTTTTTCCTACAGGCAAGAGTTATTCTCTTTCCTGTCCTGAGAGAGTGTATTCTACTGACAGTGCCAAGATTAAGGCATGCAGGCTTTAAACTGGTGGAGCCATTGCTACTCACACCACAAGTATTGCTGTGGATCTCTGAGCCGGCCTGCTCACCTACAGCCAAGAGCTGTCTGCAGTTGTGTTTTCCTTGACTGAAAGATAAACGACTGGGTTACAGCACTTGTTTAGGATCCACCCAAATCCGTCACATGTTCTGACTTTCTCCCATCTTCCAAAGTGCTTCCCTCAGGTTGGGCTGCCCTGAGCTGTTCTCTACCAAGCAGTGGGCTTGGGCAGTCATTGTGAGTGAGGCGTGGGCCGGAGTGGTCCCCTCGGCTTGGCAGTTTGTTTCCCAGTTCAACCTGTTGCTAACTTCCACAGGTATGTTCTTCTTTTTCAAATTAATAATGTGATGTAGTGAGTAAAAGTTTTGCTGTGTGTACAAGTACTCCAATCAAGGTGGTATGTGCCCGTAACCCTAGTGCTGGGGAGGTTGAGACAGGAGGACCATATGAGTCTGAACTATAGACTCTTATCACCCCTGCTTACAAAAACGTTTTGCTTTTTTTTTTTTTTTTTTGGTCTTAGATTCTCTTTTATTGAATTCATTAAGTGAAGATTTACAAGGAAAACAAAATGTCAATAAAAACTATTTTTCCATATGGCGTTGTGACCCTTTCCTTAGACAGATCTTATCTTTCTTTGTCTAGTAATCCATCAAAACATCACCAGTGCTTCATCCAGGGATTTCATTTAAAGGTTTAAAATTCCCACATGTGTGATGCTGCCGTTCTTCCTACTTAAGGGATGAGTCTCTAACAGCCAATGGTGTGAGACTTTCATCCTCATATTCTTGCCTAGAGTCCATGCTAAGAGCCTCAGCAGAATCTTTCTATGTTTTGGGGAAGGTTTTCTGCAAACAGTCTTGCACTGAGCTTCTTTGACCTCTTCGTTCTTCAGGGTGTGCACCACAGAGTTCACAAGCGGGGTGATGACAGTGTAGGTCACCGAGTCCAGCTGGTCTTCAGCTCTGGTCTCCTCAGACCTTGGCTGGCCTGAGGTAGGCAATAGAGGCATAGTTTTAGTGGACAATGACCACAGTGAGGTGAGAAGTGCAGATGGCAAAAGCCTTTCTTCTATGCTCTGCGGAAGCAATCTTGAGGATGGTGGAGATGATCAGAACATAAGAGATGAGGGCTGTGGAGATAGCTCAGTGGCATAAGGGCCTGCCTGGCAAGTGCAAGGTTCTGAGTTCAACCCGTGGTAAATAAGAGATGAAAACCAGACTCACTGGTACAACAAGTACCAGGACACTGATGATCAAAGTCAGAATCTTGTTACCAGTAATGTCAGCCGAGGAGAGCGTCATCTCACAGGCCAGGTGTCACAGAAGAGCCAGGCCACCTTGGTGGCAGGAAAGGGCAACCTGGACAGGGCCTAAACTTGTGTGATTGTTGCAATTAGTTACACTGCCCTCCAGCCTAAGGGTGTATAGTTCCAGGAAGGTTTTGCTTTTCTAATATGATCTGTTTTGTTTAAAATTATTGCCCTGCATTTCTCTTGAACTGAGCACACTTTTTTAAGCTTCAGTGACTGTGCTTTTTAAAACTGAAAATCACACTAGCCATGAATTTTGAAGAATAAAAAGCACAGTCTGTTTTCCTGTTTATATCTGATTGCCAGCAAGGTTCCAGTTATTGTGTTCTGTGGTAACTGCACCTTACATGCAGTTAATTTTGCATTTCTTCTATATTATTTAAAACCGTCCTTTGAATTACATCTTTAAAAAACTCACATTTGTGTATTATGGGTGTAATTTATATTACCTATCACCCTGGTAATTATCTGTTCATATTTATTGGGCATTTCTGGAATGCACAGCAAAGGACTAATGCAGTCTGTGTTGGTGAACTGCATTTAAATTAGACATGCCCCTTATGGGAGCTGCCTTGTAAGCATCATTTTTCTGAATATGAGGAGGTTTGCTGAGAAATAGATAGCAGCTCCGGCTTCGTCTGGCACATTCTGCTGCGAATCTCTGGCAGAGAATCCCCTAGAGAGGCAAATCTCGTTAATAGAGAGACCTGGGAAAACCTGAGTGCTTTTGGCTGGGTGATTTAAATGTAGTTGTGAAAGTTGAGGGTACGTTATCTCTACATCTAAGCCTATTTATTTACTTTTTTAATAAAGGTCCATTCCTTGAACAGAAGATAAAATATGTCTGAAAGGTTGCGTATTGCATTTGTGAGTGTGTTCATTAGCAAGACTTAGTTCAGTCGTGTGCCGTGTAATGATGGTGTGGCCAACAGCAGACGGTACCTGCAGTGGCCCCGGGGAGGCGCTGTAGCCTGCTTGCGGTGACACCATGACGGGCTCCTTCTGCCAGACATGGACCGTCACATGCTATTGTTGCAGTGCAGCTTTCTGCAAGCGACCAATCAGGCTCTTTGATTCTTTCTGGTCCCTCTTTTCTCTGGTGCACAGAGATGGCAATAATATGTTTCCAAGGCTTTGGTGAAGGACACGTACCACCTCTTTATGACTTGCAAAAAATGTGCTCATTAAAGTTTGAAAGTTTGGATTTTTGGTTTGTTTGATGGAGTAGTGGGTGTCCTGATGAATGAGTTATAATAGAAATAGCAAGAGAGCAGAAAGTAGTTGGTTGAACTATACTAATTATGGGAAAAATTACAAAAGTGCTAAAAGTTCCCCCTTTCAGAATAATCTTTTTGTTGTTGTTGTTGAGACAGTCTCAATGCACAGCTGGGGCTGGTTCAGTTTTGTAAACCCCAGGCTAGTCTTGAATTCGCAGAGATCCTCCTGGCTCAGCCTCCTGAGTGCTGGGTTACAGGCATACACCACCATGCCCAATTCCAGTATAATCTTAAACTTTCCTTTTGCCAATGAATAGCTTTGGTAATGGTGCTCAGTTCGGCAGTCCATATAATACTGTTATCTTGGGAAACAAACAAATAAAGGATGTTTATGTATAGTTATTATTATAAAGAATCTTCTGTAAATGCTGTTTTGGAAGTCAGGCAAGGTGGTACACACCTGCAATTCTAGCATTCCCAGAAGCTGAGAAAGGCAGGACATAGATTTTTTGCCCATCCTTAATTACTCAGTGAGTCCTTTACTAGTTTTATATTCTTTTTGATGGTACCAGAGATCAAACTGCGACACACAAGCACTTATTCCCACTGAGCTGTCTCCCCAGCCCAGTGATTCCTTATCTCAAGAAGTTAAACACAAAAAAGAAGTCTGTGGTAGAGCTTGGCATAGAGGCCCTAGGTTTAGCATCCAAAGCCATAAAAAAAAAAAAAAAGGCAGAAGTATGTCAGAGGGATTGTGAGGTAAGATGGTTTGTGGAGTAAACTTGATTATGTGTCATGCAAAATTGTACTCACAGTTGTGTTGCCAAGAATGAAAAACAGTTTTAGCGTGAGCCAATGGTGTGATGCTAACTTGTGAGTCTGACAAAGAATATGGAAAATAATCTCATAATTAAGTCCTGGTTAGTCAAAGTTAGATTGAAACAAATTTTAGTCATTACCAAGTGAAGGCTATAAAGGTGAAGTCAATTGAAGTAAGTTTAAAAAGTAGTATCAAAAGCAGCTGCAAAGAGAACTGCTGTGGTAAGTTTTAGCTCATGAAATAGCTTTGGCTGCAGTTTGGGTGTGGGAAACGTTGCCCACTACCTGTGTAGGTGTTCTGATACCACGAGCTCTAGGAGCTTCTGTTCTTATTCACTGAAATGAAGGGCCTGGGCTCTCCTTCTGGTATGGTTCTTTTTTTTTTTTTTTTTTTTTTTTTTTTTTTTTTTTTTTTCTATAACCATGATTTGACTTTTCCCCATGTAACTGTACTCTGCTAATAGGTGAATATTTCCTATTCCTTGACTTTTTTATTTTAAAGTCTGCTCCTCATGTTTAATTCCCTTGTGTTGTTTTAAAATTTCTAGAGATGGATTTGTCCTTGCTTCTCTTGGTGACAAATAAAAACCCAGTCATTCCTTACCTTTGTGCACTTGGTAAATTCAACTGAGTATCATTGAGCCTATAAGCTTGTAACTTCTAAACAAGGTCTAGTTTGATGTAACAAGACAATATGTTTCATTAATTCATCTGAATTTAATAATAAGCCATTCTTTTTATAGTCATTCCCCAAAACTATTCATGTTTCACTAACATGAAGCATTTCTAGGCTATGTGTAAAATTAAAAAAAAAATAAAACAAAACACAATAAGGAAACAAACTGAGTTGTTTCTGAGTGAACATGCCAAATACAAAAGGAATTGAAGAGGGGGCAAGTGTATTGAATTTCTTTCTCATTAAAACAGCTCTTGATTTTCATTATATCTCCTTAATTCTCATGAGGCTCCTTGATTTCTTTCAGGTCCTGTGAACAGCTTATTTTCATAATAGGTAGTTTTCTGGCTATAATGAATTGGGCTTTGTGTAAGCACTAAGCTCATTTTGGAACTGTCAGATTCACTGATGTGCCAGTTGACATTCTCTATTATGTACCTACTGTATGCTGAATTATTCGGGCAAAAGTCTTTTAAAGCCCTCTCTTGCATAGCTAAATAAAAGCTTTGAAGGTGGAATATTTTCATTTATTTTTTTTTCCTATTAAGCATAAGGCTATTTAAATTTCGTGAAGTCTCAAATTGTCTTCTGCAAAACATAGAGAATGGTCATTTCTACCTATTAGTTAATTTATGGAATGAAAAACTACATGCAAAAGTTTGGTTGAACACACACAATAATGCTGGTTATGCCAGCTGGCTTTTGCTGAGTACATGTGTGTGTGCACATTTGTGTGTGTGCACGTTTGTGTGCATGCACATTTGTGTGTGTGCATGCGAGTGCACACACGTGTGGTATGGAAGGATCGAGGCTGTCTCTGCCTCTTGATGCTGAGCACAGTGATAACCAGTGGCCACTTTTGGTTGAAGGGCGGGGTTTATCACCCCCCCTAAATTTTTGGTTACAGATTTTCATGAAGATGGAGGGAAACTGATTTCTAAAATTTTATCACGTCTTCCCTTGGGTTGAATATTAGATGGAGAGGTTCATGTATCTACTCTTAACATTTCCTTCTGTGTACCGTCTCATAAGTAAAAGTAACACAAATGCCTGGAACTTGTGTGAGGTGCTTGAGAGCAGCCCCACCTGGGGAAGCATTTCTTGTGGCTCCTTTGTTGAAGTTATGACAACAGAGTTAACAACGAAGGCATCTGCTGCATCTTTGCCTTTTAATAGTTTTATTATAGAAGTTTATTTTAATCTTAGAAGAATGTGTGTATTGAATCACATTCCCGAGATAGGAAGCAGTCTATTTTCTGGGAATCCAGTCCATAGTCAATCTGAAACTATTTTCAGTCATGTTTTCTGTCTTCTTTGTTGTGTGAGAAGTCTGCTTGCCCAGGGGGAGGGGTTAGCGAACAGCCAGAGTGCTCGGATGACACACCAATGATGGCATCGGCAAAGGGTCTTGCTCTGCTGAAGGTCTGTTCGTGGCCTATTGCAGTAGAATCACCAGGTTGAGCATAAGATCAGGAATGTTCGAGATCCCGGGCTTCTTGTTGTAATCTGCCATCTTCACAAATCCAGCCTTCTGTGAGATGCTGGGGCTGGCTGGCGTTTTTTGTTTTACTTTTAGCAGAAGGTACCTAGCAGAGCACGCTAGAGGGGAGTATCTCAGAGACTGTTGTATCCTCCTCACTGTTCAAAATTACAGATACCATTTCATGTCTCATCTTACCACATTCTTTGATGTATGTAAGCTAAGAATTTTTAGAAAAAAAATACAGAAAAGCTCAACAGTTTACTCAGGAAACCAGTCTATGCATGCTTAGAGGGAAAAAATAGATCTGCCACATACAACACTGTATTTCTAGTTCCCAGCATGATACACAAAACAAATGATAAAAATGATTTATTTAATGAATAAAAGAATTACACAAACTGTGATGGATCCAGAACGGGAGCCTAGGCTCTTCTCTTTGTGTCCCGATGCTCTCTGCTGTTGCCATGGAGCCCAGGCAGGACACAAGGGTTTGAGGGCTGCTGAGAGCTTGACCTAGGGAAGAGTGTGCTTCATGGCGTGGGGCGCCTGGGACACCAGGTCAGCCCCAGGTTTGTGAAGGGGCTGTTGGAGTGAAGGAGCTCCACAAATGAGGGGCTGCAGAGGAGCTAGGCCAGCTGCAGATCAGTGGAAGTTGGGGTCTGCTGCTCTTCCTGGTGGCAGAGCCCAGAACTCTAAGTCCCCTGGCTTCCTTACATCTTTACCGTGCAGAGGAAGAACATATCTGTATTTTTCCTTAACACACAAAGTTGCTATTTGGCGGACAGTGCCAAGTAACATTGGGGTTGTGCACTATGCATGTATGTTTTTAACTAAATTAAAAAAATACTTGTAAGAAGAGGTGAAAGCTTTGTAAGCCACATGATCAGGAGTTTTCATCAACATTTGTGTGGGTGCAAAGGAATGCTGAAGCATTTCATGATTATTAAATTTTTAGTAAAAGATGCCAAAGACATAATTAGCATTCATATGTTTGACAGGAAACAGAGACCCAGAATGCTAGTATAGCTGACAGTGGGGACAACCTCACATACTTTAGTATGAGTGAAAGAAGCCTGTAAAGAGCCTGCATGCTGTGCATTGTTTCCACATTCTGGAACGCGTAGGACTGAGGGAAGGAAACAATTGTTAGTTTAGGTGCTTCGGCTCGGCGTGATGGGTGCCATGCGGGAAGTTGCATACATCTTTATTGTGCTTGTGGTTTCGTTTGGCACGGGAATGCCTGTAGATTGCAGGCTGAACTTAGGAAGCACAGTAGAAGAAGCCATTTGTACGAAACACTCCTGCCTCGGAACTGTCTCATTCCTTGAATAGACCCAAGCAATTTGTGAACTTTTCAATAAGCAGTTTCTTGGATTTAGACTTGCATTCTGAGTTTCATAGAATATGGTGCTTGGCCTGAAAAACAAGTCCATTTTCATGCTGTGCAGAAGAAGAGTCGCTGGAGTAAAGGCCAAACAAGAAAGGCTGCATTTTATAGCGCTCCTTCCCAGCAGCTGCAACCAACTGGACGGGGACCAATTGGGGTTAATGGCCTTTGGCAGGAACAGCTTGGCTTAGCCATCCGTTAAGCCCAAAGAAGTCTCCAGATCCTAACTTACCACTGAATCTTGGAAAAGCTCCTTTAGCCTAACAAATAGCACATGTTCGGAGTGACTGAGGACGTGGGCAGCGCTCTGAGGTTCTGCCTCGTGGGTCCGCCTGCAGATCGAAGGTGCAGGGGAGCCCCTTCAGTGGGCATGAAGGTCCGCCTTCGGCTCCTGCCCTGCTCGGCTTCCTAGTTCTAAAACGAGCACAAAGGTGCTGATTCATTGCTTCAGCGTTTGCTCTGAGTTTGCAGCAAGGTCTTCTGGGAACATTAATTGTTCAGAATGTGTCACCACAGATTCCAGTTCTAGAATGTGGGAAGCAGGCCAGGCGATGGCCAAGCTGTTCTTCCATGACCTAAATGACTCCATTCACAGGCAGGAAACTCTTTGGAAGGTGTGTTATTTCAAAGTAATAGACCTGAGGGATGATTTTTTTTTTTCACTTTTAAACTTTTTTTTTTCCGGTTACATACCTAAGTGAGAAAACGTTAGGATCTGATCCATTGTTCACTTGATAAACAATGATTGTATAAGGAACAGTGGAAACCTCAAATTATGACAAATGAAATGAATGTTAATGCTGACAGTGACAAGATCACAAGTTTGAATTTTTAAAATAGCTCTAACAATCTATTGTATTTTTAATTACATGTGTCACATATGAGTATCCTGCAAGGTAACACCTGCAGATATGTTTTTAAGAGGGAAAAGAATGCCTTTTCCTCTTTTTCATTGTCTTCTGTATATAAGTAAACATTAGCAAAATTTAGGGTTAATAGTTTTTCAGTCTTGCAGTAAATTTACACGTATACATTTACATATATATCAATTATTATTATTATTATGTTTTGCATGTGTAATCAATCTTTAATGAGACAATAATTGTGCTTCCCAGCCGGTGTGCAGCTTCCCCGAAAACCTCCTTAGGATGAGTAATGAGGGCAGTGGTCTCCTCGGGCAGGGCCAAGTGTCAGCGCAGTCTGTGCAAGCACACCTGGGTGGGAGGGAGCGGGCAGCACTGGAGGCGGAGCCACGAGCCCCGCCAAGCCCGCCCTGCTCTGCCGCCGAGGCAGCGCCACGCAGGGCGGCAGGTCACGGGGCCGGGCTGGGGGCTGGGGTGCTGACTCCAGCCACATGCTTCTCTGGGGTTGGGCTGAGACCCCCCAATCACTGAACCTCATTTTCCCCATTGAAAGGGTGGGGATAAGGATGATCCTGGGGATACTTTTGTACTGATATTTTAAGTATTAACACACAGAAAAAGGAAAGAGGAGAAAAAGGAAATGATACAGGGAGAAAAACTGATTTCAGGTGGGTGACCTCCAAATGACATAGGGAACCTCCAGATGACATAGGGAAAAACGATCTCTGGACCTGACCTGTACGAGTTTGTGTTCTCTAAAACCGAAGAATGAATTTTAGGAACTAACGGAGGTTATGAGCAGAATAGATTTATTGAAGGAAAGAAAGCTCCTGTCCGAGAGAGGGACAGGAGGGGCGCCCGAGAGGGTAGTTCCCCCTGTATCAATTATTTTTGTTTTAAATGAGGAAGATCACACTTCTCTGCATTATTTTTTCTCCCACTTCTTATATATTGTATATTTGATGTATTTTATCTTAATTTTAAAAATGTGCGGTGTTTTCCTCTGTGGAAAGTGACTTCTTAACTCACTTTTAGACGTATTCGAACATTTCATTTTTTAATATTTTTTGGTTTTGGTGCCGAGGGCTGGAACCAGGGCCTCCAGCTTGCCAGACACGCATTCCTCCACTGAGCCAAATCCCCAGCCCAGAAGATCTCACTTTTTTGCCATTAAATATTAATTGCAGTAGATATCATAGATATTTCACATTTAACTCAGGGACCCAGTTCTGCACGTGTCAACAAAATTTCTCATTCATAAGGGTAAAATTGCTGGCCCTGATCATTGCCAGATTGCTCTACGGGAGAGACTTCTCATTCGTTTTGGAAGTGACCATGCCTATCTGTCTGTTAATAGTTTCATAAATGTCATATATTTAGTTTTATTCTGCGTCAGATGAAGAGTATTGTTGCCACTGTAGTTTCTATTTCCCATTACTGGTGAAACCTCTTTTCACATACACATTTATTGGTCTTTTTTATTTCTTTTTGTGGCTTCTTATCTACTCAATAGTTTTTTATTTTATAAATTTCTTTTTTTAATTAATTTTCCTGAGAAAGAAATAGCAATGAGATAGTTTCAAAACAGGTTAGTAGGAGAGTTACAGTAATTAATAGATTCCATATGGTTGTCTTCATACTAGTTATTCAGTGTACAAGATGTAGACATGTTATCTTGTCTAAACATTATTAGTAAAAATATTTCCTCTCATTGAACTAAGAAAGTAGCTGTATATATATATATATATTCTATTTTGTATTTATATATGTATGTATATTTTTTTCAAAATGCTCCTTCATTTATGGAATACCCATCTCATAAAATTTACTCAGTGTTTTTAAAATTGCAAAACCTTTTCTGTATGCTGGGCAATACTTCATCATTTAAATGGAGCATATTTTTGCCAGATATCTCACCTTCTTTTTAAACTTTATTTTGACTTTGCTCTTTTGAAGTTTTTATGTTCATTTCAATATTTATGTGGACAAATGTGCCAATTTTTTTATTTCTTTGGGTGGTACTTCTTGGTACAACTTCCCTTGTCCAATTCCTGACTTTCTGTAAACATTTTCATTTTTGAATGTTTAACTCCTTTTCTTCGTTCTCGTTATCTTCCTCTTCCCAGCTTTATTTTCTTCATTTCTGAAATATACCGTGTTGAATTCTTGCACAGTGATTTTGTTGTCTTTAGACCTTTTGAATTCTCTGAAACTTAACTCTTCTAAAAAGTCAGATTTTGCAGACCTGATGTTGGATTGCTTGACAAAATTGTGAATTCAAAATGAGATTGTTCAGGCAATTATTTCTTTAATTTTTTTTTTTTTTTTGTCTTTTTGAAACAGGGTCTCACTATGCAGTTCAGGCTGGCCTTAAGCTCATTTTTGTAGCTCAGGCTGGTCTTGAACTCACAACAATCCTCCTGCCTCAACCTCCCAATTGCTAGGATTATAGGCATGCGCCACCACGCCCAGCTTCTTCAAATTAAAAAAAAAAAATCTTTTATCTGTTTATTTTATTTATTTGGTACAAGGAATCACTATGCAGCCCAGACTCATAGTGATCCTCCTGTCTCAGCCTCCCCAGAGCTAGGATTACAGGTGTGTGCTACCATGCCCCATTTTGGTGGTCTGCACAACATGTGGTACCAGGGACCAAACTCAGGTCCTTGTGCTTGCCTGGCAACAGCTTAGACTGCAGAGCTGTCTCAGCAGTCCTGAGGCCGTGATTTCTTGATTTCTGTTAGCCAATGTTGATGTTTCTTATGCTTATCCTCATTCATGCTTTGCATAGCTATCTTTTGTTTCCATTGCTTCCTCAGGGTAATTTTTAGCTCTGTGTTCTTGCTTTTTCCTGTAAGGTATGTTTGTATCCAGTCTCAATCTATTGCTTAATGTTTTCATTTAGGATCTCATATTCATTTTGTGTTACAATTTTCTGTTGAATGATATTTCTTAGGTTTATTCAAATTTGTGTTATCTACTAATGATGTACAACAACAGCATGGCCTCAGTGTGTGATTTGTTTCAAGACCGGGCTTCCATTAATAAGAACTACAAGTAGCAGAGTTGCCTGAAGCTAGCCCTGTAAGTAAGTCAATAGAGTTGGTCCCCAAAAACTTTTCCAGAATAATCACTGTAAGTTCATAACGTTTAGTAAATACACCTGAACTTTCAGAATTGGAAGGGGGTGGGCTATGTAAGAAGCTAGACTGTCCTTTTCTCCATAGAGTTTTACCTGTGCGATATTTGTGATTTCGACCTTCATACAGTTTGCTTCTCTATCTGGGATGAAACGTGAGTTGACTGTGTCACTCTCTGAGATGAGTGATGGATGCCAAAGTGTTATCCGTGGTTTCTGGATTAAGAAAGTCTGCATCAATTATTTTTAGAGCATTTCTTCTATTTTTTCTCTTTTTAAAAATATCTGGACTAATTTGTATTAGCATTGAACTGTAGTTAACAATATTTAACTCTCTTTCTATTTATATTATAAACACATACAGAGATAAAGACACAGTCATCTTCATCAAATAATTATTAGGTGTTTAGGGCTAGGAAAACCCCAGCCCTCGGACAACACCCCTGCTCAACTCTGGATCTCTTTTGTTGGTGGCCACAATTTCCAGGATCCAAAAGCTGCCAAAGCCTTCATAACACAAAGGATTTTCTACCTGACTCTTCTTTTCAATCCACACATTACTGATAGATGAACAACAAAATCAAAGGCCATATTGTTGTTGTTTTTTTTTTTTTTTAAGCATACTTACCGGTATTTCAAATAGCTGGAGACCAATATCCACAGTGAAGAAATTAGGTAGGTGTTTTCAACTGCTTTACTTCTGGTGTAGGAGAAACCTGTAGTCACTCTTGGGCATTTATCTTGGTGCTGAGCATAGGCATTTTCCTGCTCCATGTTCGTTTTTATGCTGCGCAGAAGAATTAACAAGTGTTTAGGGGAATTTGTTAAATGGACAGCAGATTGCATGGAGATTTATATCGATTGCTCTACTAGGTAAGCTTTGTGGCTGCGAAGCTGCAGTATTCATATTCAGAAACTGTAGTCTTGCTTGAAATGAATATATTTATAACAAAATGCAGGAACTTTCTGTAGGGCAAAAGATCTAACAAATGTCATCATAGTACATCAAGACTGTACTAAATAGTGGACCTGATACATTGATCAAATAAGGAAAATACGTTCCTTATACATGTCTGTAGCCTTCTAAATTAGCTTCATAATGAAAGTTGATAGTATTAAACGCTAATATCCAACACTGATGCTCATCTTAACAATTTCCAGTACTTCTGAGTCAGTATTTGTCACTTATTTGAAAGATGAAAAATAAGGATGACTGCTCTTCCACAGATTACATAAAACAGCATTTCACAATTTCAAGTGTATTTTTATAAGTTAAAGGAATTCAAGGCTAGTAAAACCACACCAATAATACAAAAACTAAGAGAATAATGTGAAAAACTAGCTTAGGCAAGGTTCAGGATTAGTAGTGTTGTGGGCCGCCTCCTACTTTTGCAGTTTATTGAGCAATTTCACAGCATTTTTTTGCGCAGAACTAACAGAATATTGCTCAGGATATTTGGCTTCCAGTCATGAAAAGTTTTGTGTTAAAACCAAGCCAAATGGGTGTTTGAAGCGGCGTGTGTGCTTCATCCCTTTCAGGAGAGTGGATATTGTGTGTGGACAGGGCAGTGAGGACGGAGCTCACGGAATGTGCTGAGGGAGCCTGGTCGATTACTGAGGAGCTTCGTACGGCTGAAGTGGAGCCCCTGCTGCGAGAGACACTGCACAGTGCACAGAGTGCCCGTTGTGGGCTGGGGAGTTGCCACGGTGCCAGGCGCGGGGGAAGCAGAAGGAGCTGTCAGCAGCCTGGGACTCTGTGCTTTTGGGCATACCTGTTCCAAATATTCAGGAATGCATCTGGAAATTCTGTCAACCCAGCAAACAATTTACAGTTGAAAATACAGATTGTATTCCCTGCTGTCATGATTTTCTTTTCTTTTTTTTTTTTTGAAGTATTATGTATCTTGCCTTTTGTTCTGATTTCTCTATGAGTAACTGGCCAGTACCTTAAGACGCCAAGATCTGGAAACTGAAGAGGGGCCAGTGTGTTTGCTGAACAAGGAGAATGCTGGGCTGAGAATAGACATGGAGCCCTTATCCTTTGCCCATGGGCAAGAGGGTTGGTCTTCCTTTAGCTGCTATAACTGTTTTATCAGCTGGACAGTGGACTGAAGTCTTTCCTTCTAATGGGAAGAAATCCTGGGTTTTTTTTCATCAAACAACACACTGATGGTGACATAAGGATGTGTTTTGAGTGACAGCAAAGCTTTTCCTATTTGCTCTGGTGACGGCTGTGCAGCTGGAGGTGCTCAGCAGATACTTAGTGAGGAAAAGCTCTGAAGAGCACGGACACCCATGAGATTAGCTCTGTTTGCTAATGTAACTGTACACTGAACAATTTAAAATTGTACTGTAATGTCAAAATTTATTTTAATTTGAGCCCTCAGCGTTCTGTGCCAGCCCTGCCCCCAGGGCATGCTGAGATGGCGATTGAGACTGGGATGGTGGTGAGCACCTGTAATCCAGTGCTTGGGAGGCTGAAAAACAGGCAGGGTCACAAGTCTGACTTGTGCAGTAAGATCCTGTAGACCCTGTAGCCCTTGTCCTAAATTCGTTAAAAAAGTTACTTTTAAAAATCAATAATCATGTCTTCTCTACTCCATCAGTACCATTCTATGCATTTATCTGTTTTTCTTTTCTTTTTGAAACTGAGGACTGAACTCAGGCCCCTGTGCTTGCCAGGGAAGTGCTTATTCCACTGAGCCACCTCCCCGGCCCCTCTCTACTCCATCAGAACCCTGGTTTGGTATGTTATTTCACACTGAGTATTAGCGTTACTCTTACCGGGTCTCACAGGCTAGGGGAATGTAAGGGATAAAAGCATTTAACAATTATGTGTGTTTTTGTCCTGATTCATAGAAATATGAAGTGACTTGACTCAAAATCTGATTGTCAATTGGGCATATCCCTTTAATTAAAATTCAAAACAACTATTATTTTATTAAATAATCTAGTCATTCATGAAATAAAGATTATTGGCATTGCATCAGTGAAACACTGTACTCAAAACAGAAATATATGCAAATTTTATAAAAATATGCAAATCTAGTAATCTGATATTCATCCTAGTGTTTTTTTATGACATCAGAAGTTAGAATGAAAGAGACTGGATGTCCACTGGGAGAATTTTAACTAAATTATGTTTATGTTTAATAATCTTATAAGCATATTAAAAATACTGATGCTAATTATCCAAATGTATATTGTTGCCGTAGAAATATTTGCTCATTTACAGATATTTCTATTATTTAAAAGTGTCATTTCACCTCAAACAAATCTATTCCTAATATTTCTTTATTACATTGCTGTTTGTCACAGTTTTCAAAAAGACTTGCATCAAAATTTTAATAATGTTTTCTTCTGTGCATTGAAATTTCAGGTAATGTCTTTCATATACCACATGTATATTAATTTGCTTTAAGTTATTATAATATATATTGATATATATTTTTGGAACCATTGCAAAACAAAAATATGTGGGTTGTCACAGTGGAAATAGAGAAGTGTATTCTCTCTGGTGGCCACCTTCCAGTTGAGGAAGTGGCCTGGCCAATTTAGTGAAGTCATTGGTTCACTGCCACATTCAGAACAACTCCAACACAGGGAGGATGGGCCAGAGATGCGACTCAGGGGCACATGTGCCTGCCTAGCAAGCACAAGGTCCTGAGTTCAATTCCAGGTGCCAGAAAATAAAATAGAGTACATGAGCGAGTGTGTGGCTCTGCTTCCTTAGGGGCTTTCTGTGCTTCCTTAGGACAGAAACGGTGACTAGAGCGCTGGTGGTGTGGTAGAGGACTTGCCTAGCAGAGTCGGAGCCCCAGGTTTAGTCTCCTGCAAGGCGAAAAATGAGGACTATAAGCATTGATGTAAAAGATGCACGTGCGTTATTTTACAACAAACTGTTGTTTCCACCCAAGATCCTAGAGTCTCCCTTTACTCCACTGTTGAATACACCTACACCTCCCTATCGATCTTTGCTCCCTCCCTGTCATAGACCCTGCTGCCTGGGATTGCGTTCTGCACCGCAGGGCCCAGCTGATGGGGTGGAGCCTTTCTGCTTACGCATTTGCATGACTCTTAGCGCTTTGAAGTCAGTTCTAAAAATGCACAAGTTATAAATACAGAAGAAAGAGCAACCGACCACACCTAAAACAGACCCTGGACACTTTCAGACTGTAGATTTCATTCTGCGTTTGCCCTAAGTTGATTAAAACATCCAGAAGAAAATGAAAAAAAAAAAAAAAAAAAAAAAAAAAAAAAAAAAAAAAAAAGAAATACCTCACTGCCAATGATGAAGCTGGTTTTGTAAATGTCCTGTGTGCGCTGCAGACTCATTTCTGCTATGCCATTGCTGGAGAAGCAGAGTCATGAAACGACATGAATGGAGGAGGCGGTAATATGCTCTGGCTTTGGTTTTCATTCAGATAAGAATAAAACTTAACCTGAGCTAGAGCCCGGAGAAATAGGTCAGAAAAGGCAGCAGCATCTTTCATGCTATGGATGGCTCGCGTTACTGCCAAACCATGTAGTATTTCTACTGAAATACTGTAGTATTTCTAGAGAAATTATTTTGCATTAACAGTAACTGTTATATCATTTTGATTGCATTTCATGAAAGTTTATGATTTGTCATTCTACTCTTTATTGAGGCATGTGTAGGTAGATATGCATGTTTATCCATGGAATATCTAGCAGGACTCACCAAAGTCCATCTGATGCAAAGAAGTTTAATATGTGCTATTCAGCTGTGGCTAATTTTTAATGTTATGTATTATATAAAATATTAAAGTGTGACTAAATACATATTAAGTATTTGCATAACTAAATAGAAATAACATTTATTGTGGAAAAATTGAAAAAATGTTGACCCCCAAATATGACAATAATTACATCTGAAGACTAGTCCAATGGACATAATGAGTGTTTTGAGGATGGTCTCTTTTTTATACATGAATTTTGAATGACAGTAAAGTATCCTTCCATGACTGATGGACCAAGGGATATTAAACTTCATGAATAATGACTTAGGTCATTCTCATTAATTTTTTCTTTTACTTCTGTAATTCTGTTATGCTCTTTGTTTAATTAAAACTGTTAATTGTAAGAATATTAAGTTATGTTCTGTTATTTAACAGGTTATTTCACATTTTCAAATGACCTATTAAGCATTCAAATTCAGTGTGAAAAGATATATTTGAACTTTGATTAACATTCTTTTTAATTTTCAAAGTTGGTAACCGACTCACGTGTGAGCCCTGGTGTGTATAGGAAAGCCTGCTTGGGACACTGAAGCGCACGATGTAGCTGGCTGCCACTGGCGACGTGCTGGGCTCTGTGTGCTGCGCACAGGGCTGCCATTGCTGATGGCTGTTGTCTCCCATGTCACAGAAGTAGGGTGCTGGTGTTCTCACTCTGTTAGCATTGGCATGAAATGATTGATTCTTGGGTGGCACGTGGTGATGCTTTCTATAATCTCAGCACCAGCAAGGCTGAGGCAGGAGAATTGCTGTGAGCTCAAGGCCAGCCTGTCTCAAAAAGAAAAATAAAAGTGTTTCTCTGATTTTTTAATTCAGAAAATTCCAACTGTACATTTAAATGGCATGGGCTTCACATTCTTTTCATATGTGTATGTTCTGTGCCTTTCCATAAGGGGCTTGCACTTGAGGAGATCTGAGTACGAAGCATCTCTGCATGGCAGAGGCAATGTTCCACACACCTTGTGATAAGTGAAAATTAGTGAAGTGGTGACATTGCATCTTTATAAACCTTTCCCACACTCCTATAAATCTTTCCCACACAGCAGAAAAAAATTCTAATGTTCTTGATCATTTTTTATACTTGTAAACTTATGTAATTTCTTTTAATCTTTATTTGGTACAAGGTCTAAGTATGCAGCTCAGCTCATAGTGATCTTGTTGTGTCAGCTCCCCAGAACTGCGAGTACAGGAGGGCGCTACCACACCCCATTTCAGTGGCAGGCACAGCATGACCAGGTTTCCTAGGCTGGCACAGCATGTGGTACAGGGAGTTGAACCTGGGTCCTTCCGCTTGCCTGGCAGGTGCTTAGAACCTCCAAGGTATCACCCTGGCCCAAACCTGTGTAATTTTAACAACATATATATACTGCATGGTACTGCAAAATCCTGCAATGTAGCAAAAAATCTGTGGTAAATAATTCAGATTAATATTTTTTGAGAACCATGCAACAATGAGTCTGATGAAGTCGAACTGTGACATAGCGAGGGATGACTCTACTTTCTCTTCAAAACAGAAATCAAGAAAAACCTTGCATGGCTCAGCATTTCAGGAATGTGTAGGGAAGTTGTTGCCATAACTCAGCATTCAGCTTGTCAGCCAACCTCACAGGAAAAGTAAGCTTGAGTGAAAATGTACAGAAACTAGAATCCCCTATAGAGTTCCAGGTAAAACAAAGAATCTCCCCTGAGGTGCAGAGAGAATCAGTTCACTCTGCATTTATTGATTCTGTAAGGGAGAAGACACACACACACACACACACACACACACACACACGTGCACACACATGGAGCTTATTGCATGTGACAGTAACAGAGAGAATCTTAAAAGGGGATGGAGAAATTTTTAAATCTGTCTTCACGATGCAGACGCTGTGCAAGGCACTGCGACAAAGCCACAAATGCCACAGGTTTAACTGCGAGCTGTGTCAGACAAAGGGCAGAGATTGCACACACCTTAATCAAAGAGAGAGTTGGATAAAATCTCTTGTGAAAACAGTGAAGGTAGTGTTTATTCACAGTTCTGATAGGCCACGTTTACGTAGGATGGCCTTCTCATTGTTGTCTCCAAGGAAAGAGCGTGTCCTCCACTTCCCTGGCAAGCTCTTGCATTGCCTTTGTTCATGCAGTGGGCACAGCTCTGCCAAGAGCTGGTTGCTCTCAGTGACCAGCGTGGCTCTTCAGGCCTGCTCAGAAGTTAGAGCTACCTAACTTGCATTACCATGTGAAGTCCGAGTCCTGCAGGATCAGCTTTCAAAAGAGAGGGCCTAGAATAGAGCAAGGAAGGCTGCAGACCTCCTCAGATAAAGTTTATGCTGGCAGGGAGAGGGAAGGATATATATGTGACCTTAGAGCAGAGTTTTCCTAGGAGATAGTCACAGTTGACTCCTTGAAGACATTCGGTGTCCATTTGCATTTGCTTTGCAGACTACAGGGAGTTTATATCTGAGCTTCATTTGGGCCGTGATTCAACTTAAATCACCACATTGCAGACAGAAGCTTGCTTTAGATCAGTAGTTCTCCAGCTCTTTGTACTCTTGAGCCATTTATGCTCTTAGAAGTTACTAAGAAGCACAAACAGCTTTTGTGTATGCAGTTACATATGATTCATGCCACCACACTATTTTTAAGTTACAATCAGCAAAATTTTGAACAAAAATTATACAAATGTGCTTCCTTTAAGCTATTAGTGGTGACATCATCATGTCACATAGTTTCTGGAAAACTCTACCAACTACTTATTACAGAATGAGGGTGAATGATTTTTTTTTTTTTTTTTTTTTTTTTTTTTTTTTTTTTTTTTTTTTTTTTTTTTTTTTTTTTTTTTTTTTTTTTTTTTTTTTTTTTTTTGGTCTTTTTGAGACAAGGTCTCACTGTGCAGTTCAGGCTGGCCTTAAGCTCACTTTGTAGCTCAGGCTGGTCTCGAACTCACAGCAGTCCTCCTGCCTCAGCCTCTCGAGTGCTAGGATTACAGGCATGTGCCACCACACCCAGCTGTGAATGATTTTTTTTTTGAGGGGACAGAATTGGGGATTGAACTGAGGCCCTTGCGCTTACCAGGGAAGCACTTATTCAACTGAGCCATCTCCCTGGCCCCTGAATGATGTTTTAATATTGTTAGGAAGGGCCAGCAAGATAGCTCAGAGGACTAAAGCACCTGCTTAGGTCAGCACAGGGACCACAGTTCAATTCTTCAGCATCACATGTCACACCAGCCCTGTCCCCAGGGCAGGTTGAGCCAGTCGCAGATTCTGGGTGTGGTGGCATATGCTTGTACTTGAGGCATTAGGGAAGCAGAAAATAGGAGGATCAAGATGAGTCCAAGCTGCGTAGTGAGACCCTCTATATATATCTGTATCTTTATCTATACACACATTTATATTTGGAGAATCATTGCAGGATCAGGACATTAATTTACTGGCCAATGACTAATCTAGGTAGAGTGGGATTAAATGAAACAAAAGATAGGTGTGCATTTCAAAGAAGGAAGATAAATGATTTTTGGTGGAATTACAAGTTTATTTTGTCATGGTGCAGAATGGGTTTTTTTTATGAGACCCTATAGACCTAAAATGTTTGAAGACCACCTTTTAAAATTACCCCAATAGCACATAGCCGGGCATGGTGGCGCATGCCTGTAATCCCAGCACTCGGGAGGCGGAGGCAGGAGGATTATTCTGAGTTCGAGACCAGCCTGAGCTACAAAGTGAGCTTAAGGCCAGCCTGAACTGCATAGTGAGACCCTGTCTCAAAAAGACAAAAAAAAAAAAAATTAAAAAAAAAATTAAATTACCCCAATAGCACATTTATTCCATGATAGACTGAAGGTTAGAACACAGGTGGAAGAAACAGGTGACCCAGGCGGGGCACCATGGCATTCACTAAGGTCCTGGAATAAACCTGAAGAGTCAGTTCACTCCAGAGGGAGCCCATGTGCATCTGACTGAGGGCCGAGTGCTGCAGCTGTGAGCGGAGAGGAGCAGATGCCCCCTGCAGACTGTGACATGCTCAGCAGGTCAGCGCGGCCTTTCCTCAAGTGTTGCAATAAGTGCTCTCTGTGGCTGCTTGAGCAGGTGTCTGACCTCTTTTCCTCATGATTGCTGCATAAGCTTGGCAGAGCCCCATACCAGGTGTCCATCCCTTCCTACCTTTCTGGCCCTACAATCTCAGACACGTGTCCTTTGTGAGTGAATCAGTCTCAGTGGGAGTGATATGGAGTGGAAGCTCAGTTCTTGTTCCTGGGGTGGAGTTTTGTACAAAAAGTCTTCATTAACCATCACAAGTTTTATTGAAATAGTCATAGTGTGTTCCTGTCATGAAAAAGAGTGGCGATTTTCGTAATGGAATGCGTTTCAGGTTGGGAGCCCTGCTCGGCTCTCTGCCGGGGAGCCTGCCCCTCCAGGGCAGGGGCATCTTGGCCCTGTGCTTCATGGACTGCCTGTGACCTGTGACCTACGACCAAGGCCTCTGCCAGGTGGGGCACCTCTCTGCTGCAGGGCTGAGCACTTAGCCCTTCTGTGCTCCCTGTGGCTGGCCCCAGTTCTTCAGAGGGGCTCAGGTACGGCTAATTCTTTTTTTAAAAATTTTTTTATTTTATTTTATTTTATTGAACTACAAATGTCAATCAGACAGTTTCAAGACACCTTAACAATACAGATTCGATAAATTAATACATTGCAAACTGTTTTCATAATGTTTTGGTATTGTACAAGGTGCATACATGATATTATATTTACAGATATTATTTTAGCAGATATCTCTTTATCAGTGAATTAAGAGTGTAGCTGCTTACTTATCTTATTTTTTATACCTGAATTATATAAAAAATTCAATAATTATTTTCCTAGTGGATGACCATAATACTAGAAGCCAACATAATATCCTGTCCAACCACCATTAGTGCAGATCTTGCCTCTCATAGAATTATGTAGAAGCACAGCGTTATCTATCCCAACTGTACTGTCTATACACACACATCATGATTTTTCTTTCTACACCCCTTCCTTTGTCTACACCTGTCAAAGGTGGGCACTCCATTGTCATTCAACTAACTTAGGTGCTTGAACTCGACACCACAATCCAACACAGTCCAGCATTCTATAATGACAGTGAGTTATTCAAAGAAGTTGTCAACCATAGCCATTTACAGCTCAGCTCAATATTATGGCCCCACGATGTATACTTCATTTTTATACTTTTCTGCTGAATGGTTAAGACCTAAATACATCAAGACTTATATATCAACACATGAACTTTATATTTCCTATGTGGTCAGTGAAGTCCTCTCAGGGTTTATCTTGTAGTCCTGTACATTATTCTGTAGTTCCTTTGTCTGTGTCATCCATGTGGATGAGTCACGGCCAATGCTTGACCAGTTTTCTCTCTGTGAGAGCTTGAGAGAAAGTTTTCTCTTCATGTGACTCTCCCCAGGCACACTATAGAACTTGTTCAGAAAATTTGGAGCTCAACTGAGTTTCATGATGTTGCAGTACAGGTTCTCCTATGCCCTGAGTCTTCACTGACCTTGAAAGGCTAGAGCCAAAATGTTGGCTGGCCTTGTGGCTCTTCTATTTCTCCAACTCTGACTTGTGATCTTAGGTTGTTAACTATCCAGAAGAAAAGCTGATTAGTATCCTGCAGCATATGCCATTCACTTTGCCTAATCTGACTCAATTGATTTTACTTGTTGTACGTTTCCTTTTGTATTTCTGCTTTTTGCTTGTTATACTAGGGAGACTATATGATATTTACACATGTGTGTCTGGTTTATTTCACTTATGAGTATATGTTCAAGTGGCATCCACTTCAGTATAAATGCTTCAAACTTATTCTTAATAGCTGAGTAATACTCCATTATATAGAAATACCACATCTTTTTCAACCATTCCTCATGTGATTGAAATCTTGGTTGTTTCCAAGATTTTGCTATCACACATTGTGCTGCTATAAACATAGGTACACATATATCTCTATGATACAATGTATCCAGATCCTTTGGGAAAATTCCCAGTAGGGGGATAGCCAGCTTGAATGAGATTTCTAGTCCTATTCTTTTTAGGATTCTCCACACTGACCTCCACAATGGTTGTACCAGTCTATATTCCCACCAGCAGTGGAGAAGTGTTCCCTTTTCCCCGCAACCTCTCCAACATTTGTTGTTGGTTGATTTCCTTATGATAGGTATTCTTTCTGAAGTGAGATGGTATCTCAGTGTTGTTTTTATTTGCATTTCACAAATGGCTAGTGATGTGGAGCATTTTTTCATATATTTATTTGCTTCTTTAATTTCGTCCTCTGAGAAGTGTGTATTCATCTCAGATGCCCATTTCTGAATTGGGTCTTTAAATTTGAGGGCCCTGTTATATCTTAGTTCTTTATATATTCTAGACAGTAGTCCTCTGTCTGATTGCTTATTAGTTAAGATTTTTTCAAAATTTGTGGGTTGTCTTTTCACTCTGTTGACAATTTCTTTTGACATGCAGAAGCTCCTTAAGAAGAGTTGATCCCAGTTGTTGATTCTTTCAAGTGCTTCCCATGCGAATATATGTTTGTTCATGAACTGTTTACCTACCCCTATGTCTTCAAGAGTTCCTCCTACTTTCTCTTCCAGGAGATTGAGTGTCTCTGTTTTAATGTTTAGATCTTTAATCCATTTTGACTTTAACTTAGTGCATGGTGATAGAGCTGGGTCAAGTTTTAGTTTTCTGCATGTAGAAAGCCATGTTTTCCAGCACCATTTGTTAAAGAGGCTATCTTTCTTCCAGTGAGCTTGTGTAGCCCCTTTGTTGAAGATAAGATGGCTGAGTGTTTTTGTAGATGCCTCTGCATCTTCTAATCTATTCCACTGATCCTCAGGTCTATTTTGTTGCCAATACCATGTTGATTTTATCACAGTGGCTTTGTAGTACAATTTCAAATCAGGAATTGTGATGCCTCTTGCCTTGTCTTTATTGGCCAAGATTGCCTTGGCTATCCAGCACAGAAATCAAGGGAGTCCTGTAACCATGTCTTCTTTATAAAACCATTATGACTGAGATAAATGTCCAAAAGATGCTAAAAACTGAAATTAAAAGAAAAAATTCAGGACACATTTTGTTAAGCCTTTTCCCCTGTTCAGAAATGAATGAAGATCACTATTCCTTATGTTGACCTCAGGATGTTTTGAAAACTTGAGAAGCTCTACAAATTTACCAAAAAAGTGACACTGTTTGTACTTGCAGGTTGTATATGAGTTCTTGGCTATTTCAATTACCTTCTCTAAATGGCTGGTGCTGAAAGAGACACTTAGAAGACAGTGTAGGTTTGTATCTCTGAGGCTTGCTCTTCCTCCACACAGGCTATTGTATTGTTCTATTCTCCGAGAGTTACTTAAGAGTAAAACAGAGAACATAGTGAAGATACTGAAATGTCATGTCATGGCCCGAGCGAGGGAGCGAGATCACAACCCTGCAGATGTGATTCTCATGGTGTGGGGGCTGTGTGCAGAATCGCTTTGCTAGCTGCCAGGGTGATGCGTGAAGCTCAGATACCTTTGAAATACACGGGTTGTTGTTTTTTTTAAAGGAACTATAATTAGAAAACGACTACTTTTGAAAAATTGGCTTCCTTAAGTGAGAATTGCGTGCACTTCACATGGGCCTCTGGGTCTCTGGACAGTTTTTCCAGCCAGTATTTACCACGGCTTTTGGTAACAATTAAGAATTGTATTCTGAGTTTTTGGAATATCTCCCCTTCCTTCTTTCCTTACTGGGATTTCCTTGTAAACAAAATCACCTGAAAATTACCTTTGAGAAAACACAGTGGGCACAATTTCAGGGGTTCATCCTATAACTGGTGGAGTGAACAGTGGAAATGGGCATGGCCATCTAAAGCTAAATGTGGAGAAATTATTCTGCAAATTAGTATACTGTAAGTATGCATATTGTGTTGAGAAAGAGTTCTGAAGAAGAAGAAAATTAATTCTCAACATCTGTAGAACATTCTGAAGAACACAGGAATGTTCTAAAAAGGTATGTGCCTAGAAATGAGGTGACAGCGAGACACAAAAGGTGGAAATGTCCGAAAGGCAGAATCTGAAGATGGGTAAGAACACAGAGAGGGTGGGAGGCCATCTATCCTTGTCTGTCTGTCTGTCCATCTGTATGTGTCCATCGACCAATCATCTGTCTTCTCTGAGTCATCTGATTCAATGAAGTTTGGTTATTGATTATCTTAGTTACTTGTGTCATTTACTTACTCATTCCACAAATATTTATTGCCACCCTTTGGACATAGATACTGGAGTACAAACCAGTAGGCCCATTCTTTTCAAGAACTTTGTTTCAAGTAGTCACACCTTCTATTTTCAAACATGTCAGGCCAATATAAACTTGGGATTAGTAGAGACAGCACAGCCTGTATATACACAGGGTCTGGGTTAGTGCAGTTGATTCTAGAGTCAGTTTTCCCTGGAGAATAAAGAAGATCCTGAAAAAAATGAGGAGTTTGAAATATTTTTTCAATGTTTGGGAGAAAATGTAGTACTCATAAAAGCAAATCTCAGAGTAGATAATTCCTAGAAACAAATACAATTTAGTTAAATTACTCCTTTTAGACTCTAGGAATGCTATAAGTCGTATTTCTATGGTAGCTAGTGTCATAAAACGTCAAGAACAAGGAATGTTATTTTAATATTATTACTATACCATAACTCACATATGGACAGTCTTGTATTTTAAGGTTTGCCATTTACGACAAAGTAGTGAAATTTAAATATTGTTGATTTTCCTTTTTCTGATCTTAATGATCGTTTAAAAATAGTAAAATTAACAAAGTTGGAATCCAGAATTGTTCTTTATGTTGTCCCTGATAAGTGGTTGGATGAGATAGCATTGCCTTCCTGGGGCTTCAGCTTCAGATAAATTAGTTCATATTATTATGGGTGTTAACCGGCTCTGTTACACATTCAAATCTGGACATTTGTGGCTATGTAATCCAAATTTAGGGCGCCAGATGCCTTGACTTTGACAGCTTATGTCCTAAAGCTCCAAAATGTGTGCTGAGAAGTATGAGGGCTTTGTACTAAGACATCAACTGTGATCTAAGCAGGAGGTGATGCGGACAGAAGGGGTGCGGGGCCTGGGTGCCCTGAACACAGAGCAGGCCACCTCCTGCTTCTCAGGGATTTGTGGCCGAGATCCAGTGGGCCAGGTCGAATCGTGCCGCGTCTTCTGCTCACTACTGAAGATAAATACACTTTCATTCTTATCAAATGACAGCTTACTAAATTTTTGGTGATCACCTTGAGATAGTTTTGAGTTGAGTAGGCATAAGCATAACTGGGACACAGAATGCCTTTTTAGCATAGCATGCCCAGCCCTGCGGCTCACACTGGAGAGATGTGGAAGATCTGTGCTCTTCTGCAACTGGAGCAGCTGCCTCCTCGACATGCCTAATAAGTGCCCAGGGGAAACAAAATAATAAGGTGTCCCATTATTGTCAGAGGAGAAGAAAGCAACAGGAATGCTATTAATTGTGCATGCTGCTACTTTTTTTTTTCTTTTTTTTTTTAAAGTCTGTTGGGGATCCCAGGGCAGGTGGTGGTGGCGCCATGTAGAAATTTTAGTTGGCTGCTGGGTAGCGTGGTGGAGAACGTTCAGCACCTGGCGTTTCACCACAGCTAAGAGACGTGCATCGATGTCATTTTCTTCTCATATGAATAAGATCCTAAGTCTTTAACGATAAATACACTTCTGATTCACTCTTAATTAAAAAAAAAAAAAGACTATGGGACCAGAGGTGTTCAAAGAACTAGGTTGAATAAATTGGAAACTTTTATAGGTAAACGGATGCAACTCAAGACCATACCCAGAAGTGAAATAAATCAGACCCAGATGTGTAAACATGGGAATGTTTCCCTAGAATGAGAGGCTGAAAGAATAAATAACATCAGAAGGAGCAAAAGTGCTGTGAATTGGAAAGAAAAAGAAAAAAACAGACTGATGAGGAAAAGAGGACAGGAAGAAAGGGGAGAGGATGTTTGTACGCCAGATGGCTGGGATGGTACCCTGCTTGCTTCTCTCAGTTCCCTGGGAGGAGTGGTTGGCGCTCCCGTTGGGTGCGTAGAGACCGCACCTGCCCTGCCCTCTGAGTGGCCCCTAGGAAGAGGCTGGACACGGAGCACTGCTCATCGTGGCTCTCCTGTAACCTGTTTTGAAACTGTTATTATTTTTCCTCTTCCTTTCTCATTCACTCCTGAGGAAAATAATGTAAAAAAAATAGACGCTTTGTATCATGCATCTCATATTTTAAACGTGTCCCTTTTTCTAGGAAAAGGTACAATTTCAATTAATTTAGAAATAAAATTTAATGAGAAAAGAAGCAATTATGCTTATTCCACTGAGCCATCTTCCTGGCCCTGCAAGGTATTTTAAATAGAAGCACTTCCTTAGCTTTCTTGAGAAGATATAAATTCTGCATTATTCAACTGCAGGTTCTCTTTAAATGTTCAGTCCTATTGGTCAGTCGCTCTGAGAGTTTATATATTGCGGTGGAAATCACCACATCTTGCTGTTTTTCACCTGCATGTTGGCAGCTGCTTCTTCCTAGGCTGAGTGCAGTGCCTTCCTTAATGGTGGGAGAACTTCCTGAGCTTATCATGGACAGCACGTGGGTGGAACCTGGGTACCTACATGATCCATTCATCAACTAGATAAAATTATACAAGAGCCATCAGAAGAAAGTGAACACAGAAGCATCTTTTAATGAAAGATGTGTGAGCACAAGTCCAGTATGCATCTTCCCATTTGGCCACTAGGGAATGATTTCAGGAGAAGGAGAGCAGAAGGAGGGAACCGGTGCAGGAAGACAGGGCCAAGGTGGAGAGGAAGGGAAACCGCCTTCCTGCTTCAGAGAGGCCCGGCCCGGCCAGGGCCACGCGGCCCTGAGGGGCAGCAGCTTCTGAGCAGGCGTCGTGTGGGTGGGGAGGCTGATGGGGCCCTGCACAGGAAGCTTGAAGAACAAAACGCAGCACATTTGCTCCTGCGACACACATTACTCTTAACCTGCTGTGCACCTAAGGCTGCACTTGAATATGCTCTTCGTGTGAAGACAGCAGAATTCTGTGTCCTTGGGGGGAAAAATCTGTTATCAAATACTGTTTTAGAAAGTCGTTCTGTCAGTACTGACAAGTGACTAATCTTAGCTAGACTTTCCTGTCATGCCTTTCATAGAACTAAATGTGTGAAGCCAACTAAGTGCTTTCTGGGCACCTGATAGTGGGTGAAACCTTAGAAGATGCTCACCTGTAATTTGGAAAAAATGAAATCATTTGGGAACAACTTGTAGTGGAACTTCTCAGTGAGCTGTAATTTGTTTTTATAATGCGCATTTAAGAAAATTTGAAAAAGTATGTTTTAGACAGTGTGTCCATCAGGTCACCATCAAGACATGGAAGCTACCGACTAAGACGGTGGCCCCCAGGGATGGTGTGCAGAGTGGGCCTCAGAGCTGCGAGGAAGGCCAGGATGCGCAGTAAAGGAAGACGAGCTCTACCTGTCTTGGCGTCGTGGGTGTGGAGAGAAGCCCATCAACATAGAAGCCTCGAGTGCGGAGGCTGACCTGCGGTGGTGCGGTGCATCCTAGACGTTGCTCCAGTGTTTTACCGCTCTCCTGCTTTCCAGCACTTACATAGATCTCACCTAAATACAAAAAAAAAAGAAAAAGAACAAGCTCCCCAGGGGGACTCTGAAAAGTAGTCAGAATTTTAATTACAAAGTAGATATGAGAAACAGGGATAGAGGGGATTGCATAATAAAGTGAGATGAGCCATCAGCTAAGGTTAGCTGCAGATCCAGCCCAGTTCCAGAGTGGTCGTGCAGGAGACCTTATCATGCCCCTGGCTCTTCTGTGCAAGTATGAGAAAGCTTTAGGTGAATGAAGAGAGTACTGTGCTATCTTGGGAAACAGCCAAGAGCATTTTTCAAATTTCTTCATATGTGCAGATGATATTTTAAGGGAAAATTCCAGCTTGTTCTGAGAATGCTTTGGATTTATTACATTACTTTTAAAAAGATTAATTAGCTAGTATTTTTTAAGAAAAGTCTTAGCCTGCTTTAGTAATTTTCTCAATCTGTAATAGCTAATAGAAGCGTCCACATTTTCAAATATAACAGGTATAAGCATATGCATGAATAAGGCCTGTTCCTGAGGAATCTGCATCAGTCTCCCCCTCTCCCTTACTTCTGTATCTGTATCATCTATATCTGGATTTAATTTCTCTGTGTTAATCGCTGTCTTTGTTACAAGGACATAAGTATTCAATGTGTCCCCTCTTTGCTGATGCTACTTCAACTCCACAAGGTCCCCAAGTCTGGATTATATTCGCAGGTAGAATAAATGTCTGGGGTTCTTGAATTATTTGCCAAATTTTTATGTGATCTGATCAACTATACTACATAGATTTTTCTCCAAATGATACAGCTAAACCCAAATGAATCATATTGTGTGATTCCAGTACCCTGTACAGCTCTGAATGCAGAAGAGTTTTGCCCTCCTGCAGTTGTCTTTGAAACTAATAACCCAGAGGGTGAGATGGACAGCTTTCCCTTAGTTGATGTGGGGCATTAGTGATGCATTTGTCTCCTCCGTAACTGTTGCATTGTGGGGGTTCCGATCTTTGCGCATTAACATGTAATCTAGGAACCAGATAAATTAGCACCATGGAGAATTTTGCAAGAATTTTAGGGCCAGCTGTCTAAATTGAAAAAGAATCCACATTTTAAGAAAACATCCCATTAATTTTTATATAAGATAGCATACCCTTATTTGTAAAAGGTCCTGCATAAGGTACACTTGACCACTGCATAGGACCACTGAAGAGGTGTCCTAACAGATATAAAGCAGTAATTATAGTACAGTGCACTTACTCCTTTGCAAGGGCTTAGCCCGAGTGGACAAATCTGTATACAGTGAGTGTTCAAGGGATGCCTGTCCCCTCCCTCGTACCAGGTATACTACCCCAAGTTCACAGCGCGTGCTGCAGGCCTGCACTACCTCATCTGCAAATTTTAACAGTTGGAAAAACATTAAAATTAAACGTACATTTTTACATTGTGTTATCTCAAATTTTGATTTTTCAGTTAAAATGTAGTGATAGAATGGTGAGCGATCATTTTGTTAGAAGCCTATGATAGTAGTGTGCTTTATGTTTGATTCACTGTGCTGATTAAACACTTGTTGTTGACTAACACTGAGAATTTAGCTGCAGAAATGTAATCTGGCTTTTATTCTTAAATACTTTAATCATAAATTACAGTTTGAAAAGTATTCTTTATGAAGTGATTTATAAATGTGATGTTTGACCATTTCCTAAAAGATTGGCTGTATAATTAAAAGCTTATAAGAACTAGAAATAAAGTAGAATAAGGTAGGCAGAGTAAGACCTAAATCACTCTCAGAAAAGATTTAAAAAAAAATTTATTATGCTATGATTCGTAGTGATGACGCTGTGCTTAGGGGTTTGATACACAAGGCTTATGCCCTGCCCCCTCCCCCTTCCCATCTCTGCAGTCTACTTCCCTGCTTCTTAACATGGCTGTTTTTGTTTGTTCTTCAAATTATTTCTATATATTTTCCTCTCACATTACAGAAACTGTGCAGTGTTTATCCTGTTATGACTGATATTTCACTCAGCATCCATTAATTTTCCTACAAACGGTTCTCTTCAATCTTGGTGGCCACGCAGTGTGCATGGTCCGTCTGTGCCACATTTGCTTATTCCATCGCCCGTTAGGGGTCACACAGGCTGCTTCCGTTGTCGGGTGTGCCGGTGTGCATCCGTTGCTGTATGTGGTGACGCTAGCTTTTCCAAGTGATATGCACTAAAGGGTAGCTGGGTTGAATGGAGAGTTTAGTTTTAGGTTCATAATTTATTTTCATATTACTTGTACCAGTTTACATTCCCATCAGCAGCATAGCATGTTTCTTTTTCTCCACAATATTGCCAGCATTTATTGCTTTTTAAGTCCTGGAAAATGGCCATTCTTACTGAAGTAAAGTAGAATCTCCATGCTGTTTTGATTGCATTTCTCTGGTAGCGAAAGATGTATTTTATTGGTCATTTGTACTTCTTCTAAGATGTGCCTATTCATTGCAATTGCCCGTTCTTTGCTTTGGGTCTGTTATCTTGGAGGGTATCAAATTTTGAATCCCTTATATTTTGTATGTCTGAGGAGGAGCTAGTAAAAGTTTGGAAAAGAGAGAAAACGTTGTCCCTTCACTCCGTTAGTTGTTTCTGACAGTGTGTGAAGGTCCTTTTAATCTGGCGCTGTCCCATTTGTTGATTCTGGGAATTGTTTCTGATGCAACTGGTGTTCTGAATGAGAAGTCCCTGCAAATGTCTTGTGTTTACAAAGCTATAACTGGGTAATAGGGGCAGCAAACAGGTAGGGAACGCTGTCTTGGAAATCAACAGGAAGAGCTTTAGAAATGTTCCTGCAGTCTTTAAATGGAGACACACTACTTTTGAAAAATGACTTGCATATTTATTGCTTTTTTGTTTATCTTTCATATTTAAACAACTTTTATTTCCTCATTAAATAACCTATGGCAAATCAGATTCACTCGGAAACAGCACCATTCCCAGTGTCTTGAGCACGTGGCAAAACTGCGGCCATTAAGTCCGTTCAGCTTGACCACTCACGAAGCTGCTGTGCGGGGTGCGCAGACCTGAGCTGCGCACAGCTTTAGGGCCGATTTCTGCTCAACGTGCTGACGTGTATGTTAGGGTAGGCCTGTAATTCCTTAGTGTGCCTGCACCATCAGAATTTCTAGAATAAAAAAAAGATACATTGGTTCCAGTGAGAGCAGATTTAAAAATGAAACAAACTGTGTTGGCTTTTTTTCAAATTCGGTGTAATGGAATAACTTGAATATAATCATCAGAACAGTATTATTTTGGTGAAAGACACTGAATACTTTTTCTTTTGTCTTTCTCTCTTCTATTTTTATTTTTTTGTTTTTGGATTTTAGGGAAGAGTCTATAAGGTCTCACTGTATGGACTGGACTTGTAGTCATCTGCCTGTTTACAGCCTCCCAAGTGCTGGGATTACGGGGTGCGCCACCACCCCCAGTCTCAATTGTTGTCTCAGCATGCCCTGGGATTGAACCCCTGGCACCTGCGCCTCCTTGCAGGCACTTTAGTCCCCTGAGCTATTTGGCCGGCCCTAAGATACTAAGTACTAATTCTGAGTTTTGAAGTACCTGATGCAAGAACTGAAGTGGATAGAACTGGAGTGTAGCTAGGGCAGTGTGTTTTCTTAGAATCTGTCTTGAAAACAAAAAAGGTAGAAGACCTTTAGCACTCTTCTGGAATGTGCTCTCACACAGGGTCTCTCCCTGGAAGTTCTTCCAGGAAGCAGCTTTGCCTAGTTCAAGCTGAGAAGCTGAAGGCTGCAGTCCGGAGTCCCACAGGTGGGCCTGGGCTTTCCAAGGGTTCCATATATGCTTCATCTATTCCAGACTGCAATTTTTCTCTCTTGAGGGTTCTTCCCACAAGTTTTGTTTTTGTAATTATTCTTCTAAAAGCTAAAGTAGTCTGTTCAAGGTCTGTAAGTCTTACAAGGCCTGTAATTTTTAAATTGTTTAATTGCTGAGCACATTTTTATTGTATTTAGTATTGTGACTATTTTGGAAAAGCCCAACTGGTGCATGAGAAAGTAAAAAAGGAATTAGGGAAGGAAGAAACTAAAGCAGACTTAAGGGATGCCATGGGAGAGAAGGAAGGGAGAAGCAACAGAGGAAGAAGACTAGACCAGAGGAAGATCCTTACGTTCTTGGCAGAGCTCCGGCCCCTGCCTTATAGGGAGAGTTAGTGCATAGAGGCATATCAAGTTTGTGGGCTTTTCTTTTTCCGTTGCTAAAATCTTTTTGTGGGTAAGTGTGAGTGATGCTTTCTGTTTTCTCATCTGTTACATAAGGGGAGCCCAGGAGCATTTGTTGTAACTCAAAAAATTAAAGTAAAATTCAAAAAGAAGTCTTTCAGAATGGGGGAAATCAAGAAAGTACACTAATTCCATTTTTTTTTTCTTTTCAACTTTGGAGAACTGCTGTTGCAAGGAAATGGTTCTGGGAGCCCTCGGACTATGAACTACATGCTGACAAATTCTCATGTAACCGAGTTCTCGGTGACAGCTTATATAACTTTTTGGAATCTCAGTTCTTCATTTTTAAATGTGAACTATAAGGAAATACTAATTCCAATGTCAATTTTAAGCATCTTGAAAAGAAGATCAGTGAGGAATATGCACCCGACTTGGGATAATCCCCAGGTCAGAACGCTCACTTTTAAAGTGAACACTTCAGCAGGTTTACAGTGGCAAACAATGATCACTGCTATTTAATTCAGAATACTTTCATTATCCAAAGAGAAGCTGTACCACTAGCAGTCCCAGCTTCTCCCCTCTCCCAGTTGCTGTCAACCAATACACTGCATTCTGACTATATATTCCTTATTCATGCAAATGAAATCCCACAAAATTTCACATTTCTTTCTACTTTTTCCAATTTCAGTGAAATGTGATGGTGTTGTAGTTTGCAGTCGTATTCCAATCCTTTCAGTGACTGAAAAAAAAATTTAATGTATCATTGGTAGACACTGGGGTTGTTTCTGCGGTTTGGCCATTGTGAATGAGGCTGCTATGAATGTTTGTGAACAAATGTTTGTGTAAGTGTGTTTTCAGTTTTCTTAGGTGTCTAAGAGTGACATCCCTGGGCATGTGGCAACTGATGGCGTGGGAACGTGCTGTTTTGCCCTGCAGAGTGGCCGCACCGTTTTACATTCTGGTCAGCGACTGCGAGCTCCAGTTTCTGCCTTGCTCCTCCACACTTGTTTTTCTGACTATTTTTATTATACTAACGCTGAAGCTAGACAAACTGCTGTAAACGAAGGAAAACTAGATTAACGACTCATGAATATACATGCAAAAATTCTAAACTTTTAGTCAGTAGTGTCCAATAATACATTCAGTGACATAACATCATGACTAAGGATTTAGAATGCAGTGTGGCCAATAAATCGCCGCCATGGAAAACAGGAATGGAAGCAAACGTGTGCAGCCTGAGAAAGAGCGCCTGAGGGGACCGCGCAGCAGAGGGCCTGCCGGCCGAGCGGTGCCAGAGTGCCCGTGCTGTGAGACCGGGAGCCAGACAGGGACGCTTGTTTGGCTGCTCCCTTTGAAAATTTTACTGTATGTAGTGAAATGGGGGAGTGAACCAACTTGGAAAGCAGAAACAAAACTGTGCCTGTTGGCAGATGGCATTGTCTTCTGTACAGACAATTCCAGGGCGATCACACACAGACACACGCACACACACACACACACACACACACACACACACACAGGTACATACAAGCTACTGTAGTAAGGAGCTCAGCAAGGTTGCAGGATATACAAAATCAGTATATCCGGTGAGTTGGATTCTGTAAAAGAGCAGCAGATACTTGGAAAATAAATTTTAAAAAATTCTATTTACAGTATCATGAATATTATTTTTACTGTTTTGAAAATTAAGCACATGTTCCCAACAGCAAAGCTGAAAGAAAAAATGCTAGTTGCTATTTCAGACGCACAACTCATGTTACTTGTGAGAGCTGGCTTCCAGGCTTGGGACTCCGCTTGGCAAGGTGGGGCTGCTTGCTATTGTTCTAGCACAACGTTGGGTGCGAAGGCCTGTGATTCCTGGACTCCAAAGTGTGGAATGCGTTAGCTTACAGTGATTTTCCGGCTGGCGAGGGAGCGTCTTGTACCTTTGCCTGTGCTTCCCTGTTGACACCTTTTACCTAACCCAGAAAAACAGCCCTATGTCCAAGAGTAATTTCTGTGGGAATAAACAGCAGGATCCTCGGTCCAGAACACAGGCACTTAGAGCAGCTGGGTGAGGAAATAGAAGACTGTGATCGCTGGTGTTTTCTTCCCTGAAAATGTCACACACCATCTCCTAAGCAAGGAGAGGGGTGCAAGGGAGTTCCATGTTGTATACAGAAGAATCAGAAAAAATGATTCCCCAAAGAACCCCATCTATGTCATGTGAAATGGTTTTTCTCTTGTAGGTGGAAGAAACAAGAACAGCTTTATCTTACAGTTTAAAACTGGCCTAAATTGCTTCACAAATGTTGTGCCTCAGCCAAGCCACGACACATGCTGGCCATTTATTGATTGCTAACTGCCCAACTGGCCGCCGGACACATGGCGTTCGCCAGACTCCGCACTCAGTGCTGGACGAGAATGGAGGGCGTCACTTCCTCTGCAGAGATTCTTGGGTCATGTGAAAGGCACCTGTGTCCTCATCCAGTGGAACGACTCTTCATTGTCAGTGCAGCCCTTCTCAAGCTGTGCGACCGCATGTCTCTTGCCCACCCCTGCTGTTTACTGAGGTGTAGAAATGGCACTGTTCTGTCCTGGACAGCTACACATGTTTGTGATCTCTTGATTGGTTAAGGGAACGTTTGCAGAGCTTCATGCATGGTTCATTAAAATTCACTTACAGTGGTGCATTTGAAGCATGAGTTTTTAAAACATTCTGCTCTAAAATTTTCGCCTTACAGAAGGGACATGATGGCTAACTAGACTATCTCATTAAGTGCCGTGTAACCACCACTCTCAGGGTTTAACTCACTTCTCTGTAATTACTCTGTGAACTCCAGTGCACGGCTGTAACTGTAGCCTGCTAGAGGCAGACAGGGCCAAACCTCGCCCGCCTCATTTTTATTTACTAACAGTTATGTGAACTGCGATTTTCATCCTGTTCAAACATTGCTGGCATGTAATTATCCACAGCTCTCACTTTACATTTTTTAATTGTATGAGTAGTGACCCAGGCCAGCTGTGGATTAAAATCTACGTCCCTTTCAGGCTGTTGCATGTCGGGGAAGGAGATGGAGAGAGACAGAGAGAATGTACAGGAAAACAAGGAGCCCTTGCCTGGCACCTGCCTCTTCTCCCCTTCGTGCGCCTCCCAGCTGCCCTTCCTCATGGAAGCTTTACACAGTAGTCACCTAGTGCCAGAAGAGCAGGGAGCTAACCTGAATTGTGTTAAGGTTGCATTGAAGCAGTGTGTTGCTCTGGCTTTTGACCTTCATTTATAGGGATAAAATACATACTGGTATAGGCATGAGGAAATGATATGGGGCTGTATTATTTTTACAAATAGTATGTGAGATTGCTTCTTAGGAAGCAGAAGAAGGTATAGTTTCATGCAAGTGAATTCTTATGGCCTTTTAGAGTCACTTTTAAATGTGTGGCCTTTGATTGCATTTGTGGAAGGGGGACAGAGTTCCTACCTGGGGCACTGAACAATGATGTTGGCATTCATTGCTTTTTGTTGTCAATTTATGTCTGTGTTCTACTCTTACAGAAGGACTTTGTACTTTGAAATTTTTGATTTTCAAACCTATATACGGTCTAAAGATTTGCACCCTTGTGAATGAGTTCCAGTTGAGTTACAGTGCATCCTGGGAATCACTTCTCTTACTGGAGCACTGCTTTCTCTGCTCTAGCTTTTGGGTAATCCACAGCTCACATGGTGCATTGCTTGCGACCCAATCACTTGTAGCTCACTTGGGCCATTTGGTTCTAGTTATAAAGCACTGCGCAGCCCAGTGAACCGCAGTGAGCTGCACTTGCCGTCCTGTTGCTGCATCCCCGGCAGTCTGCAAAGTGCTTCTGGAGCATCGTGCTGTGGTAGTCTCCAGGCTTCATCGTTCTGTTAGGAAACTGAGACTCAAGAGTCTTGTGAATGTGCCTGAAGAGACAAGGAAAAGGGGCTAAATCAGGATGTGAACTTTTTCAATGAATCTGTTGCTCATAATAGACTTGCCCACCATGCTATGCATTCTGCCAGGAGGAGGAAAGGAGTTATGCAAGGAACGTCAGGTTCCGGCTCCTAACCTGCCCATTGCCTGCCCTTGCTGGGCAGGCTCACAGCTTCTGTGCTGCTCTCTCTTCCTCTACATCACTTCTTGTGGTCTCCTCCTGTGTGAGGTGCCTGCAAGGCACAGGGCGGGGCAGGAGGAGAGCTAAGACCTGCCTTCCTTCTCGGAGCTTGCTGTCATGGGGATGAGTCAGCACTTCCTGGAAAAAGAGTTCCTCTGGGAGGGTGTGTTGAGTGGGAGCATTCCCTTGCAACTCACTGAGATCCGGATTGATGAGGAAAAGCAGGCGGAATACTCGGGGAGGAACCAGAACTACTGCTGAAGGAGGCCTGGTGGCAGATTCGGGTCTGCAGTGCTATCTCACCGTAAGCACTTCGAAGCATGGTTCTTCACCTCTGAGAGGTCTTGGTGTTCTAGTATAGTTTAAATTTATTTTCACTTCT
This sequence comes from Ctenomys sociabilis, assembly GCA_004027165.1. Classification (NCBI taxonomy): domain Eukaryota; kingdom Metazoa; phylum Chordata; class Mammalia; order Rodentia; family Ctenomyidae; genus Ctenomys; species Ctenomys sociabilis. The sequence continues at coordinate 5,791 of PVKA01003326.1, read as the reverse complement.
CATTTTAAAAGTGAGCACTCCCAACAGCGAAGGTGTTCTCTGAGTTGTGTACCTCTATGTATACTGCACCTGTAACTGTCTAGCACCTAAAAACTTAGAAATTCACCTGCCACAACTGTCAGAGCATTCTTCACTCTGCATGATGCTTATCTAACAGGCCATATTAGGAGTTTACATTGCTGCCTTCTTGTTTTCCTAAATTGTCCAATCCAGTGCTTTAAATCTCCAGTATGAAGTCCATTAACTTGTTTTTTTTTAGTTGTGTGAGAAAAGATGGGTGTTTACTAGTGGCTCAAAATCAGTACATTAAAATATATTCATAAAGGTGTCATTTTATTATCTTAAAAATGAAATTCATAGGGTGATGTAATTCAATTAGATAGAGAGCAGAGATTATGTAATGTGACACTTAACCTCAGTATAGTTCTGTGGTAGCAATGAACAGAAGAGACATATGCAAAGATATTTTAATACAGTTTACACTACAGTATGTCAGTGTCCAGGCATGCAGGTAATACAAGGCAAAGGTCATCTGCTCCTTATACCTACATGCAGAAGCTTTGTAAGTCAGATTTGCGCACTCATGGGTGGGCTGTATCGGTGACTCACTGTGAGAGGTGCTATGTTGTTTTGAGATGATGAACAAGTCTCTGTAAATTTCCAAACCAGATAAATGTTAAACCTCCCCAGGTTGGTGTAGCAGTTGCATTGTGAAGAAAAGAAACCATGAAGTAGCAAACGCTGCAGAAACTATGTGGTGTTTATTTTACTTAAAGGTGGGTTCCGGCCTCTTGTAATTAGGTGGGTACCTCCTGGGATTTCCTCTGCACTGTAGGGTTTCTGTAAGCCCCATTCCCTGTCTACTGAGGGCCCACACAGGGTCTGTCGTGATGAGGTCCATGTACCCACCCAAGGCACCCACCACAGAGGTCTGTGCCTCTGAGCTGCTCCTCAACCCAGCCCCTGCTCTGAGAGAGCCTGTTATAAATAAATCAGGAGATAAGTAAAATTCATGGTGCTCCTGTCTTACTGTGCGGTGCCAGAGTTTTCCTGTCATACTCAAATTTCTACCACCCTCATACGCATCACCGCCACTCCGCCTTCATCTACCATTTTTAGCATTAACGTTAGATTTCAGGGGCCTCTCTGTCATGGTTTGTGCTTTTCGTTCTCCCAAAGCCTCATGCAGTCACTGGGCAGCTTCTGGAGTTTGTGATTAATTCCTGGTCCGATGCTGGATTGTGGGTGTGGGTGCTCCACCTGCCCTGGGGCGGGTGATCTCCGTTTCAGTGAGAGGCGGGGAGAGAAGCTGTCTCGCTGCGCAGCCTCTGCTCCTCCCTTGGCTCTGTGCTGCTTTCTGTTGCCACGAGTAGCCGCCCTGCGCCATGTGCCCCTCTGCCTCGGAGCCAGCTGAGTGTGGACTGGAGCCTCCGCTAACTGTGAGCTAAATAAGCCTTTCCTTCCTTAACTTTGGTATATTGTACCAACAATGAGAGAAGAAAGACTGAGACAGTCTCCTAGCAAATACCCTGAGGCTTGAAGCTGTAATTCCGCTCGCTTTGTTTCCACCTGTGGTTACTGAGCATTTTAATAACTTCTAGTAGCCCAAGTGCATAACTTCTGACACACAGAACTTCCTTTTGTTTCTGCGGTTTTTCACTTCAAACCAAGGCCCTGGTTGAGCCTCAGGCCACTAGCACGTTGTGTGTCCACATAGCTAATGAATGTCATTAGACACCTACTGTATAGAGACTGGAACTTTCAGGCGATTTCATCTCTGCCTTCTATAACACAGAAATGATAATTACAATTAAAGTTATTGTATCCATAGTATTTAAGCGAGACGTCCTTTATTGAAAGCTGGTAATGCAGGCTAGCTGGTAAGAAGGGCACATTCGACAACAATGTGTATAGTTACCACAGGCCTTGTCTTTCAGCTTAGGATTAGGGGCTCTGGGGGACAAGCTGTGTTGGATGGTAGCAGATGGTGATCAGAGTGGAAGTTAGCACCCTAAAGTGCCTGGAACAGTGCAAACAGAAAATGATGTTCAGTCCCAAAGTGTGGATAATTCTACTCATGCACACATGAGGTATTCTATTAATTGTTAATATTTATTCTTCAGATTTTGCTTTTTTAAAAAACTCTTCATGAGGAAGAACTCAAGGGTTCAGTGAGATTCGCAGAATTACTGTATTTCTCCAGTGAAAGCCAGCCTAACTTGTCACATACCTAGAAATTTTAAATTTCTGCTCCCAGGTCAAAGTTGCTACACTTTCTGTTTATGTTGCTTTTCTCTTTGAAGTATTTATGAAGGTAATTGTTTGATGCATGCTTAGCTTTGTAGATTTCAGAAAAAAAGATAAATTATTACTATTTTCTCTGATCACCTTGGGGAAAAGAAATCAGAAGTGGAAAACAAATGCTGGGGAGTCGGATGCATGGGGTGAGGACATGGCCTGTGTTTCTGCCCATGAGGAGCCTGGCCCTGCAGAATGTGCACGAGCCCACAGGGCTGCACACCCCAGAGGAACTGCAGTCTTCTCAGAATCCCCCTTGTGCATGACACTTCCAGGAAAGATGAGTGCAGTGTACATCAGTAAGGCAGGCAAAGCCCATTTATAGCTCAGGAGCACCAGTGTGTGGGAGACCTGACTTTAGAAGCACGGGGTCAGCGAGTTGAACATGGAGGAATTTGCCTGTGCCCGTGTAAGCTCTCTAGGGACGCTTTTATGCTGAGCTCCCTATCTCTGCAAGATGTCAGAAGATTGCTACCCTGCAAAACAATGAGAAGCTCTTAGTAGAATGAGGGCCTTAGTGGGAAAAATCCCTGTTGGGTGGCCTGGGTGAAGTCCTGCTCCTGGGGGCAGCTAAAGGGTGATTGGATGCTTGCACCAGGAGAAAGGGAGCACCAGAAGGATTTCTTGGCTCTGGGGACACCACGGGATGATCAGGTCAGAAAGGTGGCCCTGTCCAACCCTGACGTTCCTCAGTTCAATTTTATTAACTATATTCTTACTGATTTTTTCGAGAGTGTGTTTCAGTGTGTGTATGTGTACACTGCTCAGCCCAGTCTATCTCTTGATGTCATTTTCTGCTTCTTGGAAACATCTGAATTGATATGAAAGGTAAGTGGCTAAATTAGACATATTTGAAACCAAACACACTTCCATTTTGTTTAATTAAATCTTTCAGTTTAGTATCGTGTGCTTGAATATAATGACACTTTCCTATTTCTTTGGAGCCCTGGGTATTATTTTAGGTATGGGAATATGAGCTATATTATACATAGTTATAATTTATATAAACTGGAAGAGACAGCAGTTACAGTCAGAAGCCTCCAGCTTCTTCTGCCCTGCTTGCATGATTCTGAGCACATGTCTGTTAAGAAAGCTTTGACTGGTTATTATGGATGGATGGTTTTGGGTACTGGAATGTATCTAGTGACTTTTCCCTACTTCCTCATTACCTACTATCTTCTGTTTGCTTGTTTATTTATTTACTTGTTTATTGATTGAAGTTCTCCATGCCATACTGAATTCATGGAAAAGTCTATTCAGGATGCCTTGTTTTCTGGAACATCTGTGGGGAAAAGTGTGTCTTCTTAATTGCACTGACTTGTAAACTACCCACAGTATCAATGTTTGTGAAAATGGAGCTCTCCTCAGTATTAGGGTTTGCCACCTTGACTGTGAAGGACAGAAGGTAAACTGAGTTCAGGGTCAGCAAGATCGCTCAGCAGACTAAAGTGCCTGCTTAGGCAAGCGTAGGCAAGCTCAGGGACTGTGGTTCAATCCCTGGCACCGCATGCTACCCCATCCCTGCTCCCAGGCGGACTGAGCCAGCCTCAGAGTCCAGGAGTGGTGCACATACCTGTAATCCCAGTGCTGGGGAGGCTGCAAATAGGAGGGTCACCATGAATCCAAGCTGTACAGTGAGACCCTGTACCAGGACATTAAAAAAAAAGTAACCGGATTCAGGTAGCAACTGTGCAAAAGACAGTTACACAGTATGTGGCTACTCTGAGGTTCAGGAGTTACTGATTCCTCTCATCACTTTAGAACCATCTAACGCAATAACGAGGGTGGTGCGTGGAGCAGTTCTGCACAGGGAGTCCTGTCAGTGAGGATTCTTGGTGCTGTGGATTCCAAAGCAGAGAGCAGGACTCCGACAGATCCAGAGCAGTCTTCAAGATGGAAAAATGTATGACTGAGGGGTTAGAGTTCTCTTTCATAAACCTCCATGTTACTTACAAGTAGGGGTGATGAGCAAGACACACTGCCCCTAAAGATCTCCCAGTCAGCTCGTGGGAGCAGCACATATGGAAAATGTCAATCTGTTTATTAGTACTTATATTTCTGCCTGTCATCATTTAACTCCTGATGGTTGTACTTAAAACATTTACATTCTATCCATTGAAAAACACAAATACTTTAAATTTTAATTGTGTTTTTTAAAAAATGTGGTCAAAGTATTTCTTTATGTTTTATTATATTTCCATTTTGGTTATAAAGACATTTAAATAATTGGCACTAATCAGTGCAGATGCATATTTAGGTTCTGTGCATCTATTTTAATTTTGTGTAAGTTTGGATTTCTTTAAGTTGCCATGGAAGACTTTGTTAACTCTTTCAATAGATAATATTAATATGATAACAAAAATGTTGTCAATATTAAATTGCTAACAAGTGTATTAAGAACAAAGTCATCTCAGGAAATCTTTCAAAGTATGCATTGAGACAAATGGCTTTTTCCTTTCACTCAAAGAACATGTGGTGTCTCAGGGTGTGCACTAAGAGCCTGTCCTGGGATGTGCGTTCTGCAGAACTAATGCATTTTAAAATAAAGTGATTAATTGCCAAGCTGAAGTGGAAATAATTTTAACATATTATAAGGGTATGTTTCATAAATCAGAAGAGAATGTGATAGGGACTCTATTGTCTATAGAAATAAATAAAGTCAGTATCTAATAGATTGTATAAACTTTACCAAATTGACATTCATATTGATGAAAATAGAATTTTTTCATTTCAATAATGTGAAGAGAAATTAGCAACTATGTGGTTAAAGTAAGTACTTTGCTTATATATTTCACTGTAAATGTGAGAAGTCTTGGAAGATTTTACATTAATTCTCCCAAGCATTTGATAGAGAACTGGTCTGTTCTACAAGAGAATTTCATGCTGCTGGGTTTGCATTGATGGTTCCTAATTCAGAGTACAGCAATGGACTTTATGATATAATCTAAGCAGTACAATGAAATTTTTATTCTGCTTCATATTTGTGTATCATGGATTAACAAATTTCTTGTCTACATTCATGTATCTTAGTTTTTCATTACTGTTCAAGGGCACAAAGTGATGATGCTGCTGAAATCAGTCTTTTTTAAAATTAGAGATTGTTTTATTTCAGTTCTTTTGAATTATTGGATATTCATGTTGAAGTTGTTTTCTAAATTGGTCTATATAAATCATGTAGAAATGCAGTATTTATGTTTGCGTTCAAGTACTTGGAACATGCCTTGGATTCACTTTTCCACTTATTTGTTCATCAAAGATTATTGAACATCTAGTGCATACTAGGGTGTGTGTGAATATATCAGACACCTTCTTGTATCTTTTCTCTAGATGCAGTATAAGCTGATTTTTGGTCAATTGATATGCTTAGTTCTACAAGTCAGTATTTAGATCCTAATATTCTGGTATTGAAACTTATAGTTAGAAATATTTATTGCAGAAGAAATTTCTAGTTGCAAATGAAAGAAACATTGGGCCACAAAGGACCCTTTATAAC